>VNJO01011752.1:13939-24048 GCA_008042535.1 Drosophila tani | reverse complement strand
CGGTGCTCCGCTAGGCCAGCGGCCGCAGATCGTCGTTTGCGGTGTCTCCGTCGCAGAAGTTTCGGTCCCCGCTAACCCCTCTTTCCCGCCAGAGTAGTATTAAAAGAGAACCAAAAAAAAAAGTCGAAAGCCCAAATTAGGGATCAAGTAGGGAGAAAAATCAAAGAGAAAAAAAATCTTATTGGTCAAGTGGAAAAAAAAAAATATCGCCCCGCAAGAGGGCAGCAAATAATATATATCTAGATGTAATTCCATTTATGTTTTAATTATGACCATTTAAATATGTGTGAGTGAAATTGGTGAGAAAAGAGGCGTGAGTGTTTAGTGTCTGCATTTTATATATTTTTGTTTGGTGGAAAAAAAAGACTAAAAATTATTCGGAAAATGTCCAAGCCAAGCATTTAATCAGCCAGGGCAAAGTTGCAAGAAACCTTTTTTATTTCTACCCCAAACAGCCAGCCGTCAGTGAAAGCGCTTTCTTCGATGGATGCCTGCAGCAAGTGGTGAGTCACAAAACAAATTTAAAGGTCGCAAAAATAACTGTGCAATGGTTGTTAATTTTCGTTTTGACTAGTAAATGCAATAAAGTAATGACTGTCATAAACAAATATTAAATGCCGATGCTAAGCGCTTTCGGTTTTCAATCCATAAAGTCACAAGAGCTCAAACGCCAATCAATTTAAATTCTATATTCAAGTTTGTAATAGTTCCAGTAATATAAACGGATGTCTAATTTTGATTTTCTGTCACAATTTATGTTAAGCACATTGCAAGTTTTTTTATGTTTATGTTTTATTTACATGCCTAGTTTTAAGAACTGTCCTTTTCCTTACGTTTAATAAATTATTTATAATGTTTTAAATTTCCGAATTTTTGCCGCGGCTAAAGTAAAGCCCTTGTAAAGGGGTTTTAGCAAGAGATGGGGTCATCTACAAAAACTAAGGGAAGATCGGATCAGATGACCAATGGTAGGGCGGGTCTGAAGATGAACCTCCAGTAACATCAGGAGGTCAAAAGAGGCAATTTTGGCCCACTTAAGAAAAAAAGCTTTCTTTTTACTTCCGCATGAGTCCTCTTATTTCCTGTTTAGCCATAGCTTGTCTCGCACGCAAAATTAAGTAATTAGAAAATTAAGTAATTAGAAGCAAGACCACCACCCCCCTTTCCGACAAGCAGCAGCCGGACCATCGATTGCGTGCGCTCAATCCCATTCATTTAACACCAAGCCTGAAATTGTTCGTAGTTCGTTACAGGGCGCAAGTGGGCGTGGCAAAATTTTAAAACAAAATTGATCTGCGTGAAACATATTCCAATGTTGTCACCAAATTTGGTAACTCTAGCTCTTATAGTCTCTCAGATCTGTTGTTTCACACGGACGGACAGACGGACAGACGGACATGGCTAAACCGACTCAGCTGGTGATGCTGATCAAGAATATATATACTTTATGGTTTCGGAGATGCCTGCTTCTGCCTGCTACATACATTCTCGGTTGGCACTAACTTATAATACCCTTGTACCCTATGGGTACCGGGTATAAAAACCAAATACAGGTCACCAAAGGTCACAATCCTATTTATTTAGCTTATGTATCTACTTTATATCGAATGTTACGACTAACGTTTTTTATGATTTTTCGAGGCGGAAGTGGGCCAAATTTTAAAACAAACTTTATCTGCATGCGGATTAGAATGCTGTCACCAAATTTGGAGCTCTAGGGTAACAACACAAGTCCGCGCGACATATCTCCGACCTTACATTTTCCCCGCGGAGATATGACGCCGATCTCCGTGCGGAGATATGTCGTTTTGTAAACGACAATTTCAAGAACGACATGTCCGCCCGGAATTTAGTGGTGATATGACGTCGAGCTTTGCACGATGGGCCCCAGCCGAAAACCAGTGTCAAAAGTTACTTTTTTATTATGCGCTGCAAAAAGTTAAAAGTTCTTTCTCGTTATTTAAAAAAATTGAATATCATGAAAAAATCTATATTCGTTTTAAGGGAGTTCATTTATAAAGCTGAAATTTTTATAAGATAAAAATAAACCGTTGCAAAAATTGTGTTTTTTAAGTTTATTTATATGGAAGTATATATATAAGTATATGCTTATTTATTTAGCTATTAATGAATATTTCGCATATGGGCAAATCCCAGGAACAGTCCACCAGCGACCAATTTTTAAATTTCACATTTTGTAATTTTTCTTTATATGGAACATTAAAGTAGATATAGAATTTTAAGAATTTAAAGCAAAAAAGAAATTTCGATCATTATAAATGCACAAATTTTTATCAAACCCAGCCCAACCTCTTTGTGTGCACTTGTATGCCAAAAGTTAACATTTTTCAAAATTCCAAATTTGACATTAATGTTAACACAGTGAATTGGAGCAATAGTAGTCTTATTACTTAACTTATGTTCTTTAATTTTAGTGAAAAACAAACATTATTTTTCTTTTACAGAAATTTAAATTTTATTTTGAAAGTAGTGCCCTATCGCTGTAGCGTGCGACACGAAAAAACGGTTTTTTTTATATAGCTAGTGTGATTTTTTTTTTTTTTTGATTCCACTTAATTTCTAAATCATAATTTTATTGTACTTTAATATACATAAAAAATTAAAATTATGTATTTACATGAATATGTATTTTTTTGCACAGTTATGCTTGTAGCGTGCGACACTTTTTCAATTCCACCCAAAAACCGAATTTTTTTTTCTTCTCACTTTGCGTGCTTATTCACGTACTGATAAGAAGAGCATCAAATTTGAAGATTAAATACATGAATGCCCATGACTTCTTCAAATTGGCCAGGAAAAATATACCTAGCATTTACATTTTGTATGTAAGTAGCACTTACATTCGAAATACCACAAGTTCTCTGCTGGAGAGATGGGCTCACGTATCGAGCATACCGGGAATTAAAAGCAATTATTATTTTGCATCATATGAGGAGAATGCATTGTTAATGGCGTTTACGGAAGACTCAAAAATTAAAGAAAATTAAAATTCTTTATACATATATTATATATTGTTATGAATAAAAACTGTTAATAAATACATAATATATTAAAATAATTGTTAAGCACATTTATGTATATAATAAATAATGTTTTGTTTAAATAAAAAGATTTTTGTCTTATGTTAATGCCAGTGGAAAAAGTGTAGCGTGCGACACGTAGCGTGCGACACAATAGGTTTACGGCTTTTCTAAAAATCGTAAACATTATTAAGACCAAACGATCGGTTTTTTTCTTCTAATATTCTTAACTTTCTTTAGGATAATAACTTTCATAGGGTTAATTTTGCATAATTCGCTAAAAATTGCGTTTGAAATGAAAATTTTGAAACTAACTTCCACATTGTGTAGCGTGCGACACGTCACAATTTTATCAATTATTTTCAAAACAGTGACTCCAGTGAAATTGAACCTTATACCCTCCGAAAGTACTCTCAATTCACTCTAAACAAATAACAAAAGTTTACGGTAAATCTTAAAAAAAAACCCAAAAAATTGATTTTCATTAGCTTAAATCGTGCAAATGTAGCGTGCGACACGTGGGATTTGCCCATATTGCCTCTTTTACAGGTTACAGGTTGGACATTTTATATTTTTTTCAATTCTATCTTCATGGAAATGTTCATTTTCATGTTTGACAACAATCTTTTCCCAGCATTCACCGCAAATAGAAACGTGGTTGCATGGGCGCAATAAAACGGATTTTCATCTCTCAAAACATATGTATATACATTTAACTTTAAAAATAACTTCTTTCATAGGCGGGGTGTACAAGGTATCTCCAAATGTGGTACGTTTGCAGCGCCCCCGTAAACAAGGAGGAAGTCGTTTCCGACGATGAGTCGCAGCCGGAGAGCACCGCCGGATACACGCACTAGGTGAGCGACTCTAGCCGAGTTTTTACCCAAGGGAGTGTTCGACGAGGACTATGACGTGTCGCAGCCGGGCAGCGCCGCCAGGAACCGAGCTTCGCCGATGACGATTATGAGCCCCAAGGAGGCACGGCGATTGTGTCGCTGACATTGGTCTTTACATCGACCCCAATGAGTCATAAGAGGTTCCAGCCGTACGTCGAGAACGATTCAGAAGAGTCTCAGCCCTACCACCGAGACGCAGCAGCGACCCGAACGCCAATCACCCGAGCTACACCCGGACTGGTCCGCGACCGGAACCCATGAGTGCGGACCACCAGGTGTACCTGAATAGTGTGGGGTGGGTTTCCAAGGACGAGCGGAGCGACGACGAGATCAATGTGGACGACGACGACGTGCACCCGATGGCTACAGGCCGCGAGAATCCCCTGGCCATTTGCGCAGGCGATTCCAGGGTAAAAACGAAGGATCGCCGCAGAACCAACGAGGAAGGGCAAGCTCGGATTCTATTGCCGGATGGATGGGAGGTCTCCGAGGGCATGTTTACGCTGACACGCGACGTAGTCGAAGAGATCGATTGGAGAATCTAGATGCGAGAATCCAGATACACTGAAGAGTGGCGGTCAAGTTTTTGCCCGCACCCGCTAGGAAAGGGGAGGGTGGGACGAACCAGTCTAGGTGACAGTTTCGAACCATTAGACAGCTATGAAAGACATATAGATTAGTTGTAAGAATTACAAGAGATACTCAAAAGTCGCAAGGAGCCCAAATTAATTAGCAATAAGGGATATATTAATAAGTTATACGTTTTAGTTATAAATGAGCACGAATCTCAGATCCTGCTCAGTGCACACGAGCAACTCCGTCGCGCCGCCACCAACGCGAGCTAATTTTGCCGAGACTCGGAGGCGCGGACGGTTCCTGTCACAGTCCGCGGATTGATGCCTGACAGAGCGACTTCGTAGCTTCAGAGCGTCGCGATTGCTGCAGAGATCCTGGGTCGGCCTCGCCCGGAGGTTTCTCGAGGAGATCCTAGCTTAGTCTCGCCCAAAGGTTCAGATGATAAGAGTTCTCCATCTCGCGGCATGTCCCTCAAGAGAAACGTGGTTTGGTTTCTCCCAAAGGTCCAGCCCGTGGAATTTTTCATTATTTACGCGGCCTGACTCCGGTGTCTCGGTGAATTCATAAATTTTCTTGGAAAAGAACCCTTGGCCAGACAGATTTATATCCTGGCTGGGAAGCAACCTTTCAGATAGTAGTAATTTTTAGCCGAGTTCCATAGTCAACTTAATTTTATTCACATATGTATAATGATTAATGATTAATAATAATGATTCATTTGAGTAATTTAATAATTAATCATAAGTAATAATTATATTGCAGTAAAAAAATATAAATCATAGATACCATTGGACAGGTCGACAAAAAAAATCCTTAGACTAACCACTATTGATTCTGAAACGGGTTTACCTGTACATTGCTTGTTTGAAAATGAAAAATATCATCCATCATATACCAATTCTGAGAAAATGGAGCTCAAATTATTAAATACCGTTCCTTTTGGCACGTCAAGGTTTACGTAAAATTCAACTTTGAACCGCAATACAAAAAAAGAGTTACGCCACCCTTGAAATGTGTGGGAAATACGAAATGGTTAAGATCTGGACCATATCTCAACTCAAATTCATTAGTAATTGCGCTTTTGTACAGCATACTTCTGCTGTTCTTTATTCAGAGAAATAATTTTTTTTATACCACGGTTGGGGGACGCGAGAGTGGCGTAACCCATTAATGTATTGCAATGGCGAAAAATTAATAATTATCCTACTTCAACTTGAATTAAAGGTTTCTAGCTTACTCAAGGTCATAATCGGATTAATATCACATAATTAACAAGACTCGATTATATGCCAAGTTCACACACAGATCTTATTATATAACGATTTGTCCAGACGAAAAAAACGAGATAAAACTCCCTCTGGCCCGCCAACATTAGTACAGCCAAAAATTAATAGCGCATGAGAGCAGTAAAATTCTGAAGTCTGGATTGTGGGACACGCATGTTTAAATTTATTATAATTTTTTTTTTGGGAGTTGATTGTATAGCAAAGCTGGTATCGATCGAAACGCGTCTGTATGTGATTTTATCATAAAATACTGATGATTTACTTATGAGAAATTAAGCCAATTATAAAAATTTCAAGAACTTACATTGTCGGTTGGCAGTAATTTATAATACCTTTGGCAGGCTATAATACAGGGACTAAAAATTACACTCTATGGAAGTAGTGTTAAATACATCTTAAACAATTGTTAAAAATTTTGTTCAATATCTTACATAGTTCATATTCTAGACGGCATTAAGAATTAATTGTACTTATGCATATACCTCGGCACGGCCGTATCCCACGGGATAGTTAATTTCTCTGCCGGCTCTCTGTTTACACACGCACAATATGCACAAAAGAGAACTGAAGAATCATTACAGTCAAGTTTTAATTGTGTGGCTATATTTAGGGTTTTTTAGAGACAAATAATTAGTTTTTAAGTCATAGCTGTTTTTTCCATTGTTACAGAAGATATTATAGAATTGCAATGTTGGCATGAGATTGTAATAATGCGGTCCACTGGTATAGATTCCATCTTTTTTGGTCAAAGATCCACGCTAAAAAATAATTTTTCGACCGGCCCACTAAAAGTACGGAAAACTTGAATCTTCCTAATTCTTCTTTCAAGTCCTGGCGTCGATCGTTCTGCATCGAAAGCACGAGAGCTACATTGCCAAAGTAGTATGCCTGCTGATATGCTTGGCCATCTCGAAATATCTCAATAAAATCGCGTACTACGCGACTCTCGCCAGGGAGATGTCGGTTCGAGCCCCGTGCGGAATGTTTTTTGTTACATTTTTTTTACCCCTATATACCCTTTTAGTCTGCAATTGAATCATTGAAAATTGATAAATTTTGGTAAACTGAAACAAATATCGAAGTTTGTAAATTTGTATAACATTTACTTACACATTTTACATTTTAAGACCATTTACCAAGTTTTTTACTTGGCTATAAGATATAGTGATCCAATTTGAATAACATTTTAAACGTATAGCCAAGTATATTTGAATTTAAAGACCATTTATTAAGTTTTAATCCGATATCTTCAAAAACAAAGAAAATCGGCTATTTTGGCCCGATCGTTCCAATGGCCGCTATGAGTTATAGTGCCATATATATATAGCCATATTTAAATTAAAAGACCATTTCCTAAGTTTTAATCCGATATTTATAAAAAGAACGAAAATCAACTATTTCGGGTCGATCCTTCCTTAGGTCTGATATTTATACCCGGTACTATAGGGCACAAGGGTATTAAAAGTTAGTGCCAAAAGAGAATGTACGTAACAGACAGAAGGAGGCATCTCCGACCCTATAATCTATTTGACTTCTTAATCAGCATCACCAGTCGAGTCGATTTGGTGTTGGTAAACAGATCTCAGGGACTATATGAACTAGAGTCGCCAAATTTGGTGACAGCATCCTAATCCGTAGCACGCAGATTAAGTCACGCCCACTTCCACCTCCGAAAATCATAAAAAAATGTATATAAAGTAAATAGGCATTCTCGGACGTTTCTGAAAATTTGATCAAAATCGGATGATTAAAATGGAAGTTATTAACAATAAAGTTTCAGTGTATGTTTCTTCTTCCTAGCAACATTTGTCTGTTTTGGGTGTTGCCCAACATGTTCCTAGCAACATTTGTCTTTATTGGGTGTTGGTCAACATGTTTCTACCAACATTAGTCTTTATTGGGAGTTGCTCAGCATTTCTCTAGCAACATTTATCTTCATTAGTCAACATTTTCATTTTTCCATGTTCATGGGCTATTAAATTTTACCCACAATGCTTTGGGTATACCACTTATTTTTTTTTAATGTTTTAATAAATTTTGCAGCGCAGTGTGCAAGTATATTCTAGCTAGAGTATGATAATTTGATTAATATCAATCCGAAACCATAAAAATAACTGACCAAAGCTATAATACTTTCCTTAGTTTACTTTATTTTTACAGCGGGCTACGCCGAATATTATAAACAAGTAAAAAAGCTAGAGCCGAGCATGATCGACTGTTAGATACCCGAGGCATTGTGGGTGAAATACAAACGCACGTATAGATTTCTTTGTCTAATTAGGCTTAAATTAGGCTAAAAACTATTTTAAAAAATCAGATTATTTAATTAGTTTCAAAATCTATAGTAATAGGCGCGAAAAATATAGCTTTCTTACCTGCTCTCCCGCTAAACTAGCGGAAAAACAAAAACGTGGCAGAACAAAAGTTGTTCAGCTCGACCTTTTTAATGAAATAAAAGTGGTTCTCCAACGGAAAAAAAACTTTCCTTTCGAAAAGGCCCTTAAAATCTGGTTTATTTAATATCTTTTGAACGTATCAACAGGCCGGGATGAGGTTTAAAGCTAGAACACAATAGCTCTCAAAACTTAAAGATTTTCGCTACACCGGCACCAAGAGCTGCAATTTTTAAAATTTTCATTATTGCTCTTTCACTCTCATTTTTTCTGAACCGTTAATAAAAGTACGAATTTTCACGATCAGAACAAATGGTTCGAATCGGACTATCGTAGCACATTTTCTATTCTACGGCTCTGTATAGTAGTCTGGAAATTTTTGGGCATCATTCTTGAATTTCATTCATAAATATAAAATCCTACTACCTATGGTCGTAATTTTTAAATAAATTTCTTTATATGATACCATTAATAATATTTCGCAATATTTTAGAGAATAAGTCATTTTATTGTAAGAACTTTGTTTTACGTGGATGTACCTTTCCTCTATAAACAGTTAATCAAATCAATTTTGAAGACAGTAGCTTAATTTATTTTATTTTCAGATTTAATATTTTTCATAATTATTATCATTAATGTTAAATGGCTGCTATCCCGATCTCGAAAACACAGTATTCATCAAAATAAATTGTCCTCCTATTGCTGATTATTGGGATTCATTTGCCCGTTGACGATCGGTAAAAAATATGGATGAGCCATAGCTTCGCGAGCGGTGAGTCGGTCGACATGATCATAGCGTAATAGTTTATCAAGAAAGTCTAGTGCTTCAGGAGAAACTAGATGTTGGTTATCAGAATGAACGAACCGTTCCCATCGCTTTCGTGAGTGCCTTTGCAGAATGTCGTGAAATCGTGGATCTAGGTCAATGTTGTATTTATCTAAATATGCGTACAGCTCTTCGGTGCCCAGCACCTTGGCAATCCGTACCAATTGATCGTAGTTATCATGACCATGGAAGAACGGCTCTTTTCGAAAGATCATTGATGCCAACATACAGCCTAATGACCACATATCTAGTGAATAGTCGTACATCTGGTAATCTACCAGTAACTCGGGTCCTTTAAAATACCGCGATGCTACACGAACATTATACTCTTGGCCGGGATGATAAAATTCAGCAAGGCCCCAATCTATTAGACGTAGCTTACGATTTTCATGATCGATCATTACATTATGGGGCTTGACATCGCGATGCATAATTCCCATGCTGTGGCAGTAGTCAAGAGCCTTCAAAAGCTCAAACAAATAGTAGCGAATCTCATAATCAGTTAATGTTTGGTAAAGTTGTTTAAAGTCCGTGTTATTGACGTGTTCAAAAATTAATGCCGGTGTTCGAGACACTGGATCCTTCACAACAGCTAGCAATGTTATAATATTGGTTCCACCACGCAAGTTCTCCAAAATCTTAATTTCCCGCTTAATCTTCTTCTTTTTTACGGGTTTCAAAATTTTAACAACGCACTTCTCTGTGGTAGTAATATTAATAGCCTCGAATACCTCCGAATACTTTCCACGTCCTAGCTTACGGACCAATTGATAATCATCTTGATTTCCCCAATCCACAACATAATTTTCATAGTCCCAATATTCATCTGGTTTGTGTGCATTCACATCTGTGTACACACGAGCTGCACTCGGGAGAGTCATTTTTATAAAAAAATCGTTCTTTGTTTGCTGGGCTGTAGAATAACTCGCTTCGGGATTAACCAATAAGTCTTCGTGAGCTAATCCCGTTTTAAATCGATTGGTCCAAGGAACAATATTCAAATTGTATGACAGTCTGAAAGGAAATGAATATATTATTAAGTAAAAAAAACGTATATACGGATTCAGTTTGGGGGGGGGGGGGGGGGGGGG
>VNJO01011752.1:0-13919 GCA_008042535.1 Drosophila tani | reverse complement strand
GGGGGAAATGGTATTGTACTAATGTAAATTGTTTGTACTTATGTATGTAATCATCTGGCTGAGCCAATCATTACGTACTAGACATCTGTTGTTTGTCTGTCTGTCGTTTTGTATGAAATCTTCATTTTAGAGTCCTGGATGCACGTATTTTATTAAGAGGTTATCCTGGGGTTGACCTTTCAAAAAATTTATTTTTTCCAAAAAAATTTATAATATAGAAAAAAATGTTAGGAATGTTGTCCAAAAATTTCAAGTCGATCGGAAGAAAACTGTGGGAATGGGAGATATGTGATGAATGCGAAATAATAGGCAATTGAAACTTTAAACGCGATTTTCACAAAACCACTTTTTTGAAGTTGGTAGTTGCATTTTCTCGAAAACTAATGCATCGATCTACTTCTCCTTTTTCGCACTTGTTTTAGACATATTTTTGTTGCCGTTGAACGAAGGATTTTTATTATCTTCTATTACAACCTATTTTAGAGGCCGAAATAAGGTCAAAATTTATGCAAAAAAAATGAAACTTTTAAAAAAAGTTTCAAAAATATCAATTTTAAATAGAAATAAAAATCTTTCAATCAAAGACAAGTCAGGCACATACGCTAAAAGAAAAACTTTGGATTTTTGATTTCAGATAAAAATGGACGGAAAAAAGACAACTACCGCCAGGGCACTATTTTTTAAGGTGGTCAACATTCAGGCATTCTCAACTGATCATTTCTTAATATTTTTCTTTCAAAATTTGACAGATTGTAGTTGAAATATTATATAAACGAAAATTTTTAAAATATCGCAGGATCTTTGAAATAACAAGTAAGAAAGCTACAGTCGACTGTGCTCGACTGTGAGATACCCGGTACCTAAATGTTTGCGCTTCACACTAAAAGGCAATTTAAAATTGTACATACATTATAATAGTCTACTTCGATACTTCTTAAAATAAATCGCCTCTCGAATTAGCTCCCGACCTAAACAATTTAATGTCATACTTAAATATGAATGATACATTTATCGGCGTCAAAAAATGAATTGTCATCTTTTGTAATTTTTTGCTCTATTCTTTTGTCATTTCTTCTGCAATTGGCGCCATTATATCGCGCGGCCAAGGCTCGATTGCGCCACCTGTCGGCTACAGCTTGCAACAGCAGTGCCTTAAATTAAAATTAAAATTCTAACTTTATTACTAATATCTCCTTGTTTATCATCCGATTTTACTGAAATTTTCAGGAAACGTCCGCTATATTTTATTCAATTTTTGTATCTATAAACTTTAACCCGAAAATAACGAGTATAGCTTATTTTAAGTTTTTTATGATTTTTGTGGGCGGAAGTGGGCGTGGCCAAATTTTAAAACAAACTTGATCTGCGTGCAACAGATTCCAATGTGTTCACCAAATTTGGTAACTCTAGCTTTTATAGTCTCTGAAATCTGTTGATTCACACGGACAGACGGACATGGTTAAATAGACTCGGCTGGTGACGCTCATCAAGAATATACAGTGGCTCGCAGCTTATTTCGTGCAGAGGTACAACCAAACTTTAAAGTCGTGTAGCACATAAACTTTAAAAAATATTAACAAAATTTAAAAAAAATAAAAATTTGGATACACTGAAAAACAAGTTTTCTTTAGAAGAATCAGCCTCTGTTGAACTATTGAACAGCCGGAATAGGTCCTTAAACATTTAAAGAATACAAAAACTAAGCCGAATATTAAATTAATGCTATATTTAGGGTTTAATACTATCAAAAATTAAAAAAGCTCAATTTTTGCTTGTTTGGGATCAAAACGCTACATATAATATTGCTCTTTAAATCTAAAACGACGACCCTCTAGACCCAGTTGTTTTTCTTTTTGAAGCCATTTTTTTCTCAAAAGTTAAAAAAAACATGAGCCAATATATAATCCCTTCGATGAAGACCAGGTATCCAACGCCTAATACCTCCTTAAAGGCCCAAGGGAGGAATTACCACCAGCAAAGGTATCAGGTGCATATGGTGTAGCTCTGTATGCCGATCACGCCAAACATATGTAATTCAAAATACCTTCATTCCAGAAGGATATTGGGTAATTTTCATGCTCCTGGCAAATTTAAATTGGCATAGTTCAATTTTCTGCCTTATAAATGGCTTCTTTAATGTTACTTGGCCATTAAAGTTATGTTCTCGCAATATTCGGTAATCGGTTTTCACGGAACATTTTCTGTCAGTTCATTCTTAATATATACTGCTTGATTGGTACCGATACTTTTAAAGATAATTCGTGTGTCTTCATGCTCACTGAACAATATTATTTTATTTTGAAAATTTAATAAACAAGGACTGATTCTTCTAAAATAAAGAAAACTTGTTTTTCAATGTATCCAAACTAACATTAACAGTTAAAAAAATTAGCTGATGTTGAGTTCAAAAAGATTCCATTAAAAAAACGTTTGCCAGGGATCATGATTCACGAAATGCATTTACCCAAAGTTCTTAGTTTTCTGTAAATTTAAATATTATTAAATGGAATTGAAAAACAATAAAGGATTTTTATATATATTAGAATACTACTTTTAAAAACTGAATTTAGATGTTTTTGATAACTTCTATAATTTATGTGCTACACGACTTTAAAGTTTGGTTGAACCTCTGCACGAAATAAGCTGCGAGCCACTGTATATATTTTATAGGGTCGGAGATTTTTCCTTCTGCCTTCTGTTACATACATTCTCGGTTGGCACTAACTTTTAATACCCTTGTACCCAATGGGTACCGGGTATAAAAAGAAACATACAAAGAAACTTTATTTATCCTCCGATTTTACTAACATTTTCAGAAAACAACCGAAAATGCCTACTGATTTATTGTATCTATTTAATTTAAGCCGAAAATTACGACTATAGCTTATAGAAGTTTGAGTCAAATCGGCTGTACACCAGTTTGAAAACGTGGCTGCGAGAAAAGAGTAAAATAAAAAAAGATCATTGCAGGAGAATGCTAGTGCAAGAGCGCTCACTTCAAATCGCTATAGCTTTGAGTTGGGATGTGGTCAAAGTTAAACAAATTTACAAAGTAAACTAAAAGTAAAACAAATTTTTGGCGACTAAAAGTACTCTTTCAAAAGTACTATTAATATACAACATTGGAAAAAATAATAGAAACAATCAAAATGTTGGCGATTGGAACTTAATTATACATTTTTGGACAAACTTATACCTAGGAATGGTACTACATATTATTTTTCTGATTTCTGATTAAAGCTGGGTGCAACGAATTAGAATGCTGTCACCAAATTTGGTGGCTCTAGCTCTTATAGTCTCTGAAATCTGTTTACCAACAAGGACAGACGGACATGGTTAAATCGACTCGGCTGGTGAGGCTGATCAAGAATATATGTATATACTTTATAGGGTCGGAGATTTCTAAAATTATAAAAATGGACTTTAAAAACCATAACTTTACAACGAGGTCCTTAATCAAGAAAATCCTATGATGCACCATACGACGAAATTACCGGTACACGTTCTCAAGTGTGTGTGTGGTTCACATCCACAAAATAGCCGAAAATCCTAATATTTCAGGGAGGTGAGAAAAATGTAAATGAATTTGGGCAAGGCATGGTGTGCTATATGAAAAAATAGGTTTAATGTGAGGCTTACGACTCATATAGATACTAAGAAACTTATCAATCAAAGAAGATCTGTAGACACATTTAAAAAATAACGTATAGTTAAAATTACGAATGTGAAATTTAGCTTTGAGCTCATACAGTTAAAAAATTCAATATTTCGATAAAATGGTAAAAAGTTGTTCTGATGTGCCAAACTAGCTCCAGTTCGTTTAGCTGTATTGGATTTGAAAAGTTATAGCCCTAGTTTCGATAGTTAGAACCACTTTTGACCAATTCTCCGAAGTAGTGAATTTTCTAATTATGTGCACATCTGTCACTTGAACTATCTGGTTTTTAGAAAATTCACCTACTGATCTATATTTTTTGTATAAGCCTTTTATTATACATATGACTTATAAGCGTCAATTTGAACCATTTCTTCATACATATATTATAAAGAAAGGGAATAAGTTTATTGAGGAATTACATGAGTCGATATCTTAGCAGATATTTTTATTAAATCAAAACTGAAATATAGTATTTTTAGTACCACTCCTACGTATAAGATTCACGAAAAATTAATAATTAAGCTCCAAACGCCAACATGTTGGCTGTTTGTATTAGTTTTTTAAAGACTGTGTATTGTTTGTCAAATAATTCTTTGAAAAACGAAAAGTGTTCTATGCATTTTTTAAGTTCAAACGAACATTACATTTTTAAACTTTTCTTTTTAAATATTGTTTTCGTAACTAGCTATAAAAAGAATAATAATTATGGTGTTTTTACCTTAAAAAGCCAAAACATTTTTTGTTTTGGAAAGAATTACTTGACAAACTTTATATGTATATCACATAGTAAAAGTCAAGTTTCCCTTTTTTCAAAAACTGTAAGATTTTAGTATCTCTCCCTAACTTCCGTATTGTTTTCAATAAAAAGTCAAACTAAATTTGATCGAAATTGGAAAATTACTTTCTATTCCTGTCACAGGACCGATCTGTCCGATCAAATCGTTGTTTATTCAACTAGGAAATATATTAAAAATTTCATTAAAATTTTAGGACTTTATCCCATATCTACCACGGCACCGATTTGACCAAATAAATTCTTGGAAAATCGGCTGTAAGAGTATATACCTTGCCGCAATGATCTTTCTTTCCTACTCAAAGGCATTTGCTGCAAAAATACGTAATTTTAGGAATAAGTTAAGGATAAAAACCTACCCAATTTTTAATTGTACTTCATGACAAATATACGATCGTTGCCAGATTTTCGTTAGGTAGCTGCGCTCTTGAGAATATCTTCTGGACCGTCGACGTACACCGCTGATGGAAGCTAATCGACATTGAACGCCGACTATGCACTGTATAGTTTTGCACTAATTTATATAATAAACAAATGAACATATATTTATTAGAAATAATTTCTTGCAGACTAGATGTCTGTTCAGTTGGATCTTACAATTAAAAAACACACATTTTTCTCAGAGACAAATTTTCAACATTTGCCTTAATTTAAATACATACATACATATGCACATTCTTTTAAAAGTTGAATATGCATTATATTACACAAAATACGCGGTAATATAGATATGAAAAAATATATGAATATCTTCATGCATTTTTATTTTAAATGTACATAGGAACACATATATTATGATATACATATACTGACTACAGAAATATATACACATTTTTTAATTGCACGAACCAAAGTAATCAAAGACATAACTTTTTTAAAAACACAATTGTATATACATAAGTGTAATTGTGTAAAGTCCCCGGCATTTATGAACTCTGTTAGATTATCTACAGATATGAAATGCCGCATCAAAATTTCGATACATGTTTAATATACACATACATATGAAACCGAATCGATTGTATTAGTAACATTTATGTATATATATATGAAAAATTATACTCTGAATGTAAGTTCTTGGTTTAAGAACATGAAAAAATATACTCACATTTAGTAAAGGCAACGCGCGTGGTTGGGGTGACAATTTTTTCTTTTGTTATATGGAGGTTAACCACTGTTCATTATAGAATTAGTAATGCGTAACCAGCATAAGCCGAGAAACGTCAACTTATCGACGTTTTAGAAACGTTGAAACTGAAACAAAAAACGAAAAAACTTATTTAAACTTGTCAGTTTTTTAATATGGAATGGAAAAGGAAGAAGGAAAACGAAAGTCTATGTTTTTATTTAATTTAAAGCATATCAACGTATTAAAAACATACAAATTCATTCATATTTATATTTAATTTCACTTCTTAAGTAAATTTGTTTATTACTTAATAAGTGACATATTTTATCTCAAACAAAGATGTAAACGATAAATACAGTTCTTCATATTTAAAAAAGTGTGATATTCATTTTTTTAAATTTTTTTGTAAACAATTTTCTAAAATGTATTTTTTTGAGGAGGACAAATATGTTTTTGCCTCCAATAAGAGACATTATGAAGTTATTCTAATACCCGGTACCTGTAAGGTACAAGAGTTATATAATATATAATACATGTCCATCCGGGCGAAACAGTTGGGATATTTGACAAATGTGAAGCTGCGAGTCCCACATGCACATCCACCATACACTATCTGCCATCCGAAAACAGCTGAGTATAATATCAAAACACAAACAACAATTGATGAAGTGATTTTGGCGAGACTTAGGCCCCGTTTCCACTATAGTTGCTTTTTCCAATTCCGCTTTTTGTCCAAAAAGTAACTTTCCCCTGTGTATAAGGTATAGGAATCTAGTGGTGACAAAAATGAGAATAAAGTAGCTTTTTTGTGGTTTTGTTCGATAGTATTGATTATTTCATCCTTTTTTTGCCTATCGATGTGTGATTTTGACCAACTACCACCACTAGCCAGCTGTTTTTTTTTTGAACAAATGAAATTGGTTGCCCGCTAACAGAAATAATATGGAAAAAATTCATGACTTTCTTTTTGTTGTTAAACTAATTAGCAATAATTAATATGTTCATATTTCGTTTAGCGATCTGTTGAATGAAATGGCTTTTACACTTCAGGAGGATCATAGCTGGCATCTACTCTGTAGATAACCGCCTCCTCCTACGTTACGATCGTCAGTGCGTTGGCGCTCCTCCTCGTCTCTTTCTAGACGCCCCCTTTCTCTCTAGCTTCTTGTAAGACTCTGCTTGGGCTTGGCAATTGCCTTCTTCAGCTTGAACGCGGACAGCTTCAGATAGCCGAGCATTGTGGACAGAAGGCTTCGGTGTCCCCTCACTTCTCCCAATATGCCTCATCGTCATGTTCTAACGAAACTGGTGGCGGAACCTGCACAGGAGACGGGTCGGTGGCGGGGGCGGAATCTCTGCCCTTCTCCGCCGAGGGCAGGACCTCCTCTACTTACTCCTCCTTGGGCAGAGCAAGGTGATGTGAGTCCGTGATCATAAGAGACTTGCATAAGAAAAGAAGGGTTGATGAGTCTTCTCCCGAGTTGATAGAATCCGCGTCTCCAAACTAAAAGATTCCAGTTCCTGCAAGTCTTAGGGCTCCTGTCAAGAGGCTGGCTGGCGGAACCACGTGAAATCTTTATATAATAGAAAATAAAGTCTAGCTCTTTCATTTTTAATCTTAGTTAACATTGTTTTGAATTTTGAATTAAATTTAATTTTCCACCAAATCAAAACCAAAACAAAAAACAGCTGTTTCCCTTCAAGAGCTTGCTGAAAAGCACTTTTCCTAGTAGAAACACCTTTTCCGCTTTTCGTGATTCTCGTGCGATAGTTGGAAAAAGCAGCGTAGTGAATAAATACCTTTATACTCTGTTTAGACTGGGTCAGCATCAGCAACAACTCGAAAAAGTCGCAACATCGACTTTTACCCCCATAAGCAGTGCATGTGCTAGACATAGACAGGAAAGGGCCGCAACAGCGAGTTGTTGTGTTTGACTTTGTATATTTTTGGTATATGTAGAATTTTGTGTAGTATTGAGGTAATTTTGGCTTGGTTTTGTTGAGATTTTCAGCAATTGGAAGGTGCTTTTTACTTGAAAGCAAATATTTACAGCAATGAAATAGACAGCGGTTCCAAAGGACCAAGTTTTAAAATTCTGTCGTGGCCTTGTAATAGCTCCGCTCTTAGCTTATATGCGCCGATCTGATTAAAATCATCCGCCTTCACTATTTCGTTGAGAGCTGTAGTAGGTAATTGGCCGAGGAAATCACCACACTCGACAAAGTCAAGATTTCATGAATTTTTGCGTATTTATCCATTTTTTTCGTCCTGGAAATGAAAATATGTAATTTTTTCTTACTTGGCTTAAAGTCGGTCAGTCAAATAAGCACAAACATGATTTTGGGCGACTAAATTACGCCGAATAACAATTTATCTCAATGACAAAGTTAACCAGACATTTAAAAATCGTCCTTGAGGGCCCAAAATCATGTTTGTGCTTATCTGACTGACAAATTTTAAACTAGAGCTATTTCTCTAGTCAGGATTTGCCAATCAGATGAATAAATCTTAAATCTTACTTAATTTCGAAAATAATTCACCATAATAACAAAAGTCATCGGCCAAAGGGCCGATTTTTCAATGTCACTTTTAACTTTTGTCATTGAGGTGAATTTTGTTTAGGAGTAATGTAGGCCCCCAATATCAGATTTTTATTTATCTGACTGACAACTCCTGACTAAATTACTCCGAAAATCAATTTATGTATGTTATTGACAAAATTTGACCTTCTACTGAAAAATCGGTCCTTACAAACTCAAGTTGTGGCAGATATTATTGGCAGGAAATGCAAATGTATCAGATGTAAGTACGCACCAACGAACCAAGGAACACCACAACTCTACCCATATTATTTGTTCCGTGCCTACAAACTGTAATATTATCATGAAATAGATTGGCAATATATTCTTGTACACAGATAATTGATTGCGTTCACTAGAACAACATGATCACTGATCACTGATGGATTTCGTACGATAGCTGATCACTGATCATGATGCAAAAGAATTTTCCTACATGATCAGCAAAAAATGTCGTCAAAATAGTATGATCCCTTCTCGCCAAACATGATGGATTGTTAAGCCTAATACTCACCAGCGCTAAACCTTAGCTAGCTAAACGGGTTTCATATTTCTAGTGTGACCGGTTTAAGGTGTTCACCGAAAATCCATACCAAACGGCCAAACGGCCATACTGTCAGCTGTGTTCGTTTTAAATTCAAATTAAACGCGGCCAAACGAACAAATTACTTAAATTACTTAAATTATGCTTCAGATCCAGCTGCGGAGTGTTGACCCGAGGCATCTTTGTGTGTCAGGTCTCTCCCGTCTGCTGCTCCACCTCCTTGTCCAGTTGGCCGCTAGTGGGTCTCTCCGCATTGTAGTCGGAGAACACCTGCGAAGTGTCGCCCTGCCCATTGTCATCGTTGGGCACATACGCGTCCACGACGACTGCTGCCACGAAATTGGTGCTAAAGTCGCCGCGCCATGATCTCTATCCATGAGTTCTCCACGGAACCCGTGCTTATGCGTATCTAGGGCGGCGGCTGCTTGCCCAGTAGTCCCAGCCATTACCATTCCCGTTGCCACTTACCGAGGACAGGCAGCTCTCATTCTCCTTTTTGTACTCCTCGTATGCTCTGAAGCATCCCCATAGGTGACCACTGGTCATGGACTAGCAGGGAATGGAGATAGCTTGTCCATAATTTTTAAAATTGTGATTTTGGCCCTTTTATATTGTAGCAGCAGTAGCAGTAGCAGCAGCTGCAGGGCCAGGAGCAGCTCGACCTCGTCGGCGGCATCGGGAGCTGGCCCCGCGGCTTTGGAAATAATAATTTAAGTAATTTGTTCGTTTGATTTGCTTATTTCCCTGTGAAATCACACATTTTAAGACTTTATTTCGTTTTAATATTTTTATTTTTTTTATTTTATGGTCAAGATTGCATATAATTTGATCTTCTTTAATTGTATTGTAAATAAATTACTTTTTCCCCGCTGGAAAGTCCCGCCATAGGGTTTTGTTTTCATTTGCCTGTCTCAATTTCGCAAGGGTCGCGGGGAATTATCAGATATTTCCTTCCTCTCGCGTCACCCTTGCGAAGACTAAAATATCTAGCGCGATGTTCATTCTAGTATTTCTCTTAGCTCATCTGCGTACCGACCTTGCTAAGAGGGGCCGAAAAAGTGTATTTGCCTCTCGCTCGCACTCATTTGGTTGCTAAATTTTAGCGCTGGTGAGTACGTAGCTTTACTGGCTTATATCGAAGGTGAAATTATCGATACAAATAATCCTAAAGCACAATTCACACTACAGTGATTTTCAGTGGAACGATGAAAATAAGGTGAAACATGGAATGCGTGTTCACATTGCACCATCTACCGTCGACCGTCCGCCATCAGCATCTCTTCTTCCCCAAGTGAAAAGTAAACAAATATATCCAAATAAATATATTTAATAAAAAGGTCAATTTAAACGATAATACATGCTATAACAAAATTGTATAATATCTTCTTAGGCGGCCTCGACTGGACTTACGTATCCAATGAAACTAATTTGGATAAAAGCAATTATACTTTTGCTTTTGCTGGAACACCAACTTGTGCAGGACAGGTACTGCTGTTATTGTTGTTATATTACTATTGTTCTGCCTGCTGTCGCTGCTCTGTATTGTGGCCATGTCGATGAGACGGGCAGTGGGTAGAAGAGCCTTGAGGGCATCGATCAGGTCCTTGCCATTGGCGTTATCCTCTTTGCGCTTCACCTTTCATCCCTGGAACCCGGTTACGTTGGTAGAGGGTACCAGCATGTTGTCGCCGAGCCAGCAGGAGATGTGCACGAAGATGGTGGCGGGGTTGTTGTCGATGATCTCAATGTACGGGGGATCTGACGAATCCATCTTGTTGGTAATGACCATTCAGCCTCAAAAACACCTTTACCGACGGCCACGACCAACAAGCACAATCGGCCTGGGGAGGGGGCAGTGATGCTGTTTTTTTTTTTATAAAATCTTTTATTATAAGAACTGTGAATAATAAATAAATAACCGAAATTATCGGTTTCCTTTCCCGGCATTTCGACTTGGATTGTTTATTTTTGCGTTGTGAATGGCAGCTTTTTAGCCAATGGTGCTTTCTTTTTATACTAGGTTCAGCACAACAAAACTTCATCACAAAAAAACTTCATCACAAATATGGGGAAAAGTGTAAGCAATTTTAAAATTATAATTTTTAAAGGTAATAACACTTCTTTTCCGGACTGAATACAACAAACTTTGACAGAATGTTCAATTAATATATAAAATGAACATCTCCAGAAGTTTTTCATGTTCACGAGTTAAGTAATCTAAGTTATATAATATCCATTATATGCAAAGCAAGGGGCTCAGACATGTAATTAGCTGTTACCAGCTTAAATACCTCAGTTGTTTTGATTTAAAAAGGCATTTTCTACGATTGCTTACCATAACAAAGAAGCTTTGAAATCAGCTGTTTGCAAATTGAAGAGAATCACGAAAAGCGCTTCTCTTTATTTTCAGTCTCAGCAATATGTATATGCGATAACAAAAAGGTAGCAATTATCAGGTCAAGCGCGAATGCATATTCTGCTGACATGAAGAAGTCGAACTGGGCAACGTTCCCATTTCTGCATAGATCATAATATACAATAACCCACATTTCTCTTTACACACAATTTTGTTGACATAAGCATATTCGTTATACTTTGTTTAGCTGTTTAGTTTCCTCCATAAAATCAGTAATTGTTTTGACCACAACGCGAGCTTTACTCATTTGGCTGCATTCAACAGAGGCTGTCGCGAGTCTTCAGACCCTCATGTGCACCATCTATAGTCCAACCGGTTCATGTTCTAGTTGCGGCGACACAAGGCAGACAGTTTATGTACTGTATGCCAGGCACCTAAGCCCACATTAACATTTGGTGACCCCGACGGTCTAGGATTTCAATCATCCTTTGGCTCAGAACTCAGATTTCTAGCCGTTCCTTATCACAGGAAACATCCGACCTTTGAAGGATTTCAATCATTCGTTGGTCACAATCTCAAAGTTGTCAATCAGGCGACAATTTAAAGGATTTCAATATCCATTTGGCTCAGAACCCAGATCTCTAGCTATTGATCACATTCGGTGATCCCTACAGAAAACCTGGACACACTTCTCAGAGTTGTCAACAAGGCGAAACTTTGAAAAAATCTTCCAAGTCATTGTTCAACTTCTTTGACCATCGACGGTTGCGAACAGGAGCGTATCCAGCTTTGTAGCGAATAAAACACTCCCAACGGGTCAGAAGTGAAGTAACACTATAATGGCAAATACAATGGAAGAGCAAGCAGTCGTAGAGGCGTTAGACTTGCAAGAGCAGATCAGTCAAGAGATCTCCAAGTATATCCGCAACTACAAAAAGGATTCAGCGGAGAGGAAACAAAAACCCACGTATTATCAAACCAAATTGGCCGCCATCGATGACGCGTGGAATTGGTTTGCGACGAACCATCTGAATATTCCTGAAAATTATAGAACCGCTGAGTATACCAAGTTCTACGATGACTGTTGTGACACATACGAAAAATACAGATCGAACATGCTCGACAATATGGGACAATCAACAAGCCACGCTGATGCAAATCCAGAAGCGGGAGGTATACATCAACCCATGATAGCATCTGACAAACTCAGATCGGCATGTCGCCGACAAAGGGCGATAGCCGAGTCTATCAAACGCGCTCTGAAAGAGTTTTCAGAGACAGGAAAGTGATTTGATAAAATCACTATGGTCTCAGACACAAGAAATCCATTTTTCCGTTCACGAAGAATACGATGACCCAATTAAGGGAGGATATGATATGCAGTCCTTCCTAAGACTGGAAAAGGAAATTCAAGCGGTCTTAGGGGCAAAAAGCAATACATCAAGCAACGAAGATGTGCACTTGACCAGAGTCAGCATTCCAAAATTCGATAGAGATCTGCTCAAATGGACTAAATTTTTCGACTTATTCAAATGCATGGTCCATGATACTAACATGCCCACCGTACGGAAAATGTGGTATCTCAAAACCACCGTAACCGGAGAGGCAGAAAGGTTGATAAGGCATATCGATCTTAAAAAATAAAATTACATAAACGCATGGGGTATATTGGTTGACGCTCACAACAATCCCCGACATGTAGCAGACACGATTCTCAATCGTCTTCCTGTGACGATCCGAAGTCATAAAAAGAACTATGCCTTACAACAATCGGGTCCCTGGCATCCATAAAGGGACTTGGCATCGATTGTAAGGAAGTGTCTCAGGCCGGGGTGATCCTCAGCGGCCCAGAGTTCCCCCCACAAAATTTATATTAATGAGACGGCCGGACATAAGGTGCCAATGGTTATCGGGGACCTTTTAGAAGGGGGGTCATGGGGCAGTTAAGGGTTAACACCTAGCCCGGAATTCTCCAGCGACCAGTGTCCACGCCCACGCCCGGAAGTTGTCCAGCGGCGGGACGACCCCAGGGGCAAAGCGAGGCGCGCCCGGAATGCTCCAGCGGCGCACTGTGGCTCATTTTACGAAAACTCGTTGCAAAAGTCGGATTTCGCGTTGTAGAATTTAGCAAATCTTTTGATACCATTCAATTAGAAATTGATCAAGCTATACAAAACCAAAATTTTATAATTTACAAAATTTGTTTAGTATTTATAATCGCTACTCAAAGTTTGACAATTTTTCTGTAGTTGCAAAAAGGTAAAAAACTCGCTAAAACCACAGATTTAAATTAACTTTTCTAAAAAAATAGTTAAGCTCAAAAAAAAAAAAAATATTTTTCTGCTTTTACGGAATCAATTTTAAATCGGAATTAAAAAGAAAATTGAATTTTTTTTTCGTACTTCTATTTTATTTAGATTTTTTTAAAAAAGTCTTTTTTTTCCCTATTTTTAATTTTTAGTGGAAAATAAAAAAAAAATGCAATATTTCGCCGAGCTCTAGATAATACTAAAAATTTGTGGAGATATTCAACTAACAAACCAAAAAAAAAACCATTGCTACAATTGTGCGCATTTCGAGATTTTGATAATTGTTCATATTAAACCATGCTACCAAACTGGCACTTTGTAGTCGGCCAGTATGGAAAACGGCAAGGCACCAAAATGTATAGTTTCAAGTACCGGAGTTGCAAAAAAATAATATTTTTTTTGTCAATTTTTTTTATGCAATTTTATTTTTTTATTTATAGAATAAGTATAAAAAAAATATGTTTAATCATTTTGAATTTTTAAGTTCATTGATTCCTATGAAAAATGTATTTTTATAGTAAAAAATCAAAAGTTTTAGTTTGCCGAATAA
>VNJO01011750.1:0-46005 GCA_008042535.1 Drosophila tani | reverse complement strand
AAACACGCCAGCTGTAATGTTTTTTTTTTTTTTTTTTTTTTTTTTCATTTTTTGTTTGTGCAATCGCTACTTGCAATTGCAGTTGCACTTTCATTGCCATTGCCAGATGACGAAGCTTAACGGTTCAGCGCTGTCAGCTGTTTATGCGGAGTTTAATCGATTGCATATCTGCCACACTCGCGTTCAGAAATTTGTGACTTTTTTCCAACTTAAAGTTACGTTTAATTCAATGATTACAAAAATGGTTAATGTTTGAATAAATTAATACGTCGTACGTGTTCTTAAAAGTGATGCTTAATTTATTGTTTGTTTTTTTAATTGATTAAGTTTAGTTGTGTGTAATTTATTTACAAATAATCTTTACAATAAACAACTCTGATTCATATTGGTTATAAAAGATTAAATGGTATAGATTATGTCGTTAGAATTCAATAAGCTCAAACTCAATTGTAGATTGTTCGAATAATTTATGAGCTATTGAGGTGACCGCGACTGTGAAACGGACACACATACAATCCAAGCAAATAGCATTCGAGCATTGAGCAACATAACCGATAGCTTCTATCGGTTATGACTTGCTCAATGAATCGTGAATGGAATAGCTTAACCTAGTAACATTTAGTTTATTGTTATCGTTAATTTGTTCGCTGCTGCATTGTTTACAAACATTTTTTATGCCGAGTTGCAATTGCATTTTCATTGCCATTGGCGGTTAATGTTGTCTCTCTCACTTTTCATTCCCTTTGGATCATCGTCTCCTCTCCCTCTCTTTTTGAGGCAGCAGCACATAACGGTTGTTCGAGTGCCGCGCGCATGAGCATTTAATGATTTTCATTTATTATTGTTGTTGCTTTTGCTGTCTACCCTTTGAGTGCTTTTTAGCCGCAGGGCGCAAGAGCATGCCACTCAAGGGCCCACACGCGCCCACTCACACACAGTACAGTGGCTTCCATAGCAATAGCTGTAGATGGTTCCCAAAATTCAATAGGTTGGGGCTTATATTGGTTTACATTCTTAAATTATGCGTGTATTAAATTTTATCCTAATAACTAATAACTAATTTAGGGCCAACTTGGCTCCACAATATTAAATAGGTATAACCTTTAGAATTCTTAGTCCTGTTGTTCTGACCTTGTCTGTGTATCCGGGGGCTGCTCAAATTGAATCCGTGCGGTGACAGTAGTGGGCAGCTTGTGTGTAGGTGTCGAGAGCTTTCCAGATACTCAATCGCTCGTTATGACGTCAGTGGTGGCAGGCATGCTGCGTGGTAAACACTCGAGTCAATATTGGCATTAACACCTCATCTTTGGCTTCCAGTTAACAGACAACGTCATTTGTTTTCTTTGGCGACTCTTTGGAAATTAGGATCCGCCTGCAAATTGACTATGGGAAATAAATAAATTAATTGGGTCCGCTTCTTGACCACCACTCACTAAAGCCAATAAAATTCTATGAACTTCAATATTTATAATTTTGTTTTGCACTACTACACTCGTACTTCTTAACCTCGAACTATATTTAATAATTTCATGGTCACCTCTAATTAAAATTGTAAATGAAATCTTAAATTCGAACCTACAAAAATGTAATAAAAGGAATTTAAAGCTTATCACACACACAAGAGATAAATCCAATGTATTTGGTCATGATAATATTTAAAAAGAATCTTTTGAAAAGGATAGTCCTTTGGCTTTGAAAAACTTATATATTAACCTTAAAAATTTAAGTCTGATTTCAAAGTTTTTGTTAAATATAATTCGCTAGAATTAAAAAAAAAATTAAACACATCTTGTCAAAGACAAGCGATAGGTATCGATAACCAACTGTTGGAAGAGTCATCCTCTTCGTCAGTACCCATTGCCAAGGTTCCTTAGCATTCAGGGTTGCTAAGCTATCTCGAAAATGCCATAAAAGAATCGTTTCGTAAAGGTTTCAAAGCAGGAAAAAACGTGATGCTTTTGCCTATCGATATTTTTTATAGAAATTTCAGGACGATTTTGATATTCGATCTTGAATTATCGACGAAGTGCGCATCGCAGCGTTAGTTCCGAAAGTAATCAAAGTAATTTGCGTGCTCATGTGCGGAAGTGTGCTTTAGACATATTGAATGCCAGTGCTAAATCGATTAATGTTTGGAAGCTGTCGACCAGATCATCTCGAATATAGTCTTGCTCCCATTGTAATTCGCGATTGATGGATGGAACGATTTGGCACTGGCATTCAATCGCTAATTATATAAACTAAAAGCTATAAGCTAATCTATAATATAATATAAGATAAATCATCTAGCGAAAAATATCTTCCATTCCAATTCAAGCGGTACACTAGTACACTTGCCTTTATCGATGACCATAATTAAATCGTAAGGCCTATCGTTGGAAGTCTGTCTGAGTTTATCGAAGGCATTAAATAAGAGCAAGACTAAGTTTACCGGGTCCCCTGGATTTTAATAGTTATTATCCATACTCATAGAAAGAACAACTTCCTTTTTAAACCTTGCAAAACTTGCCTGAATGTAAATTTTGTATCCAGTTTTAAATTTCTAAAAATCCGACCAAATTCACGTTATTGCTCTCTCTAACAATCCGGAACTACCGCCTTTGAGACTTGGCCATAACACATGTGTTTATATAGAGACCTAGATCTGCCGCGTTTCTGGAGCAACCAAATAAGAAACTGCTGCTCAGCCAGTCAGAACTTAGTCGGCATTGAGAATCGGTTGCGGGAATAAATACGAAAATATATATAAAGTTACTTTTGATATAATTTCTGGGAGAGCTATAGAGATGTGGCTGACTTTCCAAAGTAATCCCGCTGACCTGGATTAAGCGAGAAGAACTCCCGAGGTCCCGAGATATGCATTTCCCGCGAGGAAGAGGGCGTGGCTCATACTGCGGCTACGCCCGACTCGTGAACACCTGCGATGACGATAGCTCAAGCGAGCCAGGTATGTCTATGTATTGCCGATCGGAAATTTTGAGAATTAGTGAGTGTGTGAAGCCAAAGAGAGAGAGAGAGGAGGGAGTGGGAGAGAAGGTGAGAAAATGAACAGAGAATTGTTTGTTTGCTTCTCTACGAAATGTTTGCCCAGATAATTGTTGACATTTATGATAATCCAGTTCTGACGCCTGCTTGGTGCTCAGTGTGACTCAGATCGATTTTATTGCGATTGATTTGAGGAATTCTTTCTTAAAAGATGCTTTTACAAACATCTTTATAGTTTGTTGATTTGTTTAGGAGGGTTATCTGACGTTTTCCATAAAGCGCTCTTTATAATAGAAAAAAAGATACAACTTTTTGAGATCTATAATGTCTCTCTTTATTTTTATAGTTAAAGGGGCTGAATATGTCATATCTTAGCAGGTGTTTGGAATTATTTTCTAGTTTATTTGAACCACGACAAAGAAAAATTCAAGTAAGCTGAATTAAAGCTTAAAAACGAACTGGAAAAGCGTTTTAGGTTCCAGTTTTTTGTCTCTAATGGAAATACTTACCTTTACTAAGCACCTACAATATTTTTCTTTCTTTAATTCTCCTTTCAAGTAGATATTAACTCTAACTCTGTCATTAACTCTAATATGTTTGGTGAAACCCCAATTTATGTGCGTAATTTCGGTAAAGAATGAATTAAAATAGTTTTGGTTGTCTCACTCTGAAATCACCTTATTTGTGTAATTTCAGATCACAACTTTCGTAATCTATAGGCTCAAAAAAACAAAAAAAAGAAAATAAATGATAATTTGTTACGCCAGCCAACTTGACTCAACTATTTTGTGTATTATTTATCACTTTAGAGCTCTCGCGGGCTGACAGAATGCTTCTTGAGCAATCCGCAAATTTGTTGACACTGTCATTAGGTTATTTTATCAAATTTTATCAAATTTACAATTGGCCTTTATTACTCGCCTTTGTTTTCGGCTTGCCGAACGAATTTTACGGTCGGCCGCCCTCTGGGAATTGAGTTATCAGATCTCTATCTTTTCCAACAAGAAAAAAAAGGTGATCATCTTTAGTCGAGGCGAGCATTGTAAAATAATTAAGCTCCGTCGCAATTCGTTTGAATTGTTTGTTGTTTTCGCCGTTGATATAGAGGTTTCCCCATCATGCCAGCGATAAGGATAAGTCTAGACCCACGCGATTCCAGATAATATCGTCATTTATGACTGAGACCACGTCGAATGCCTGATTTTAGACGAATGAGTAATGCTTCTTCGAAGGCCTTTCATTCACCATTGGATTGGGTCAACCGGGAGGCATAAACACCATAAAGTAACCTTTCCCTGCCTCAACGCGATCGTTCTACTGCGTATTATCAAATGGCGGTGTCAACTCCTCTATCGCAGACCATAAAAAAATATTCCAAAGACATTTTGACAAAATGCGTTTGGATAGATCATATCGTCTGGGAATCGAATTTAATTTATGGCCACTCGCAGAACAGAAGCGGAAATGGGTATTATAGTTATGGCCCTAAACTATTGTTGCCTTGTTTGGTTGCCTTTATGTTGCTAAGCGTGTGCTGTTCCCCATAAATACATATCTATGAGATGCAGAGATCGTTGCCAGCAGGAAAATGGCTTGCATATTGCAATACAAATGTATGGACGTTATGCTTCTTGTTAATAAAAGGGCTTTGCTTGGGGGTTGTTGTTAAAGTAAACTTCTATGCAAATAGGCGCTCTATATCTTTCTCGTCCCATCTTTCACGCTTTGCCTGCAATGTACTACCAACGCAGCAATAATACCCTGAAGAAAAATTTACTAAACAATAATTTCTACAAACTTTTTCGTGTGTATATCAGTGGGTCCATAAATATCTGGGTTTTACAACCTATCAGCAGGCATTTACCCAGAAATAGTGTTGGTGGAGCCTTACACATTTTATTGCTCGTAACGATGGGCAATAAATTGGAATAGTGCCACTGTCAAGATTGGTTAGCTCAGTGAGATACGTTTATAAAAGAATATACTGCAGAGCTGAGGGTTTTCTTATTTTGTTAACATGAAATTTGATGCTTACTTTGATATATCTTCTTGTGAAACTATTAATTGCAAAAATTCCCTATTACCTTTGGGAACCTCCCTTTTACATCATCGCAGAAGACTCTCCTATCGGCGGGAATTTCTCGTCGTAGATAATGAGCCCCCTTCATGTGAATGAAGGTGTAATTTTATTGAAAAACTTTCGATTGGCTATCGATGAGGGGGGACCCTTCAAAATCAAAAGCTGTAATGCTCGTGAGGAGGAAGTGTTGTCTGGGCGGGCGATAATGAGGTGAACCAATAAAAAATGCCTGTGACAGACAGTGGCGCTAACTTGTCAACGACCACGTAGTACTATTATGATTGTTATTATTGTGGGGTTCACACCAAGGTCAGGGGCAAGGCCAAAAGCCAAGCCACCCAAAAAAAATAAAATCAAATCGCCAAACTAAAACATTACATAAAAGCGTCGAGCACACGTATCCGTATCTATTGATGGGGTGTATCTGTACACTGGGAAGAAAGTGTTGGAGAAAATATAATAAATTCTTGAAATAATATTAAATGTATTTAAACTATATTTTTTACTCTTTTTTACCATATCAAATAAGATAAAGTACTTTTACTCAAAGTAATAATTCTTAGTCTTTCAACTAAAAACTTGAATAACTATCAGACAACTTAACTTCTGTTTCCCATATGATTTCTCTTTAATTTATGGGCAGTTTATTTATTTATAAGGGAATTATATACTTTAAAGAGTACAATTTATTATTTTCTTGACCATTTCCCTCTGTGTATCTGTGTATCTGTATCCGTATCTGTATCTGTGACTGGGAATCGAACCGTACATACTAATCAAGGCAAATGACGCGTGTCGTTGGCTTTTGTCTCGACTCTTCAAAAGACCAAAATCGAAATCAGAAAAGCGTCGCCGCTGGAATGATTAAACCCGTTGATAAATTGCTCAAACCCAAAATAAAAAATAAATAAAACCAAAAGAACACCTGAGAAACACTAAAAATGCAATCAACGTGATACGAATCGTATCGCAGGGATAGGATTCCGGGTTGGAATGTCAGAAATGTTTAAGAGTTATGATTTATTTAGATTTATAGTTCGAGATTCTTATATACTTGAGAATTTATTGAACTGCAAAAGGATCTTAAGTGATAAGCCTCACAGATAATTAATACAAAGTTAGTAATAATTATTTAAGGAAACCATTTAATCTAGGGCTCATGTAAAATATCTGAACCATTATTTAATTATTCAAAACCCTTGATAACTCGGATTCTGGCTTTGATTTCGAGATTCCACACGCGAAATTTCTATAATTAAAAATATAGATCTCTGGTTAAAGTCCCCCTTCGATTAGATTCGCGTCGCTCTGTGTAAATACAGGCTCCACTCCAAGGTCTTGACCATGTCCGTTCCTCCTTCTGCCCCTTGAGCTCTTTGGGGTTTCTGGGTTTCACTTGTGGTACTTCACATCAAGATCAAGTTTGTGTGAATTGTATGACAGAGATAATTTCAGCGGGGCTACGTGACAACTGATAATGGGGCAGGAATGGGAATCGAGAAACGGAATCGGACCTGGAGAAGTGGATGATGATGGTCGTAAGAGCAGGAGGTAGTACAAGGGCAGTAGTAGTCAATACCCCTTGATCGCGATTGCCGTCTACGCACCTTTGAGGGGAATACCCTTTATGCCGGAAAACGGGTCGATGTGCTAAGAACACGTGACGAACAAAGGAAGTGAAAAGAAGTAGGAGAAATATAAACCCCTCAAGCAGCTCACAAGATAATCTAGCCTACCTTACGGGGACTGCATACAGGAAGTATTCCAGAGAGAAACTAAAGTACCTTTTGTCAGGGTAATAATTGATAGATTGTTTTGGAATTTGATATGTACATAGCTCCATCCTTTTAATTTCTAAAATCTTATAGAGCATCTCTGCAGTCGTTGTAGGATCCCTAAAAATCCCCATTGATACTATCTCTCAAGTGTTAACGGGAAGGGGCCCGTGTCTTTTGATTTTGGGCTTTAGGTTAACGTCATTGGTCGGTACTTATGTGCGGGCACGATTCCAGGTCCGATGGCTCGATTGATAACCATTATCTGGCCTCTTAAATGACGCCCAATTCTGGCCTGATCAGATCGGTATATATACCTATATGATTGACTCATGGTCAGGTGAAGTCAAAGAACTTGTAGAAGTAATATTGATAGCTTTCTTCGAGTGTTGTTTTGGTCTTACATTGCATAGACTTGAATCACGGAATGTAGTTCCCACTAAAAGCATATTCTTACTATTGTAAGTCCAGTGAAAATATTTCAAGAATACGGGGAGATGTTCTTCCCATTTTAAGGGATCCTCTTTGGGTTTATCTCTTTACTGGGAAATATGAAAAGTTACCTTTCACTCAAGATCCTCGGCTTGAGTTGTTCCCCCTATTGTTTTAAGGGTAAATTCCCCAAATATGATATCTTTTAGCTGCTTCGTGTTATCACATCCACGGAGATTCCCGGGTATATTCCTAAACGGAATGGGTCTTCACCGGGATGACTCATGTGGAGACATCAATTGCGTGTCTGTTTCCTATCTGAATATATCTCTGTATCTGAGTATCTCCCACCGAGAGATATGCACGTTTTTTCAGTTTCGGTTTCTTATTGTTCAGTCTCTTTCGGAATAACGTAATCACACTCGTACTCATATGCAATTACTATGCACATCTTGTGCGATAAGATTGTGTCGTACGCCCCCGTCCCAGCTGTCTGCTGGCATATTAATTGCATATTCTTCTCTTCTGATTCTGCCAGCTGCAAATGGGTATGGGGTTCAGTAATTCAACGAGCCGCGAATTTCCCTACCTTAGCACAATTAAAGCCCATTACATCTGTATAATTGGTTAGTATTTAGGTGACGCTGGTGCTACGGCGGGCAGGGATCCAAGGCCAAGGGCCCTCGGCGCAATAATTCATGTTGCAATTTGCAGCTGCTAATTTCATTTCAATCGCGTGCCAAACTCAAAACTGAAACGAGTCTCGTCTCACTCGGTCCCTAGTTCAAGTTGAAGGTTTTCCCACACTGAGAACAAAAAAAGGGTACTCAAATTTATAATTAATTTTCTTTCAATATTGATTATAAAATAATTTTGATAAAATGTCATATTTTATATACATTAACTTCATAAAAAAGATATTACTATATCGATATTTTAGTCCCTTGCATTTTATGTATCGATACCTGATTCTTATTCGTTTTAATTATCGAGATTTAAATGCTTATCATTTTATTTATCGATTTTTAGAAGGAAGAGCTTAGATTTTATTAAAAAAAATAAAATTATCCCAGAAGAATCTTCTTAAAAAAAATAGATTTTGAAGAAATCTCTTATTGTAGCTCCATGAAATTCGTCAAAAAGCTATTCCTGATCGATATTTCAGAATTTATTGATATAAAGGGGAAGGGAGCTTGGACTATATAGCAAAAAAAATAATCCTTACAGAATCTTAATAGAAAAAAATTTAGTTTTATTTAATTTCCCATTTTACTTCCATGAATCTTGTAAAATATTAAATTACAAATCGATATTTTAGCCTTTTAAATTTTATTTATCGATATTTTATACTTTTTACGTTTTATTTATCGTTATTTAGGAAAAGGGGTTTGGATTATATCGCAAAAAGTTAATCTTAACAGAATCTTTATTTCCAAAAATTGTATTTGATAAAATGTTATATTTACTTTCATTTAACTCGTAAAAAAGCAAATTTCAAATCGTTATTAAAGCCAATTAAATTTTAATAATCGATATCTTAGGCTTTTAAATATTTATATCTATAATTTTAGACCATAACATTTTAATACAATTAATTTACTTCAGAAAAAGAGGTAATCTTGAGACTCACGATGACATTTAGCTGATACTTATCAGATTATTGATTAAATATTAATTACTAGCAATGTTCCGTGCTAAGAATTATAACCTAATTATTTAGAATGTATACATTTTCCTCAGTGCAGCTAAGCATGGACTTGTAGTTTCTGCGGGAATGATGTTGGGGGGTGGTGTGATGATGATGGAGGTGAAATTGGGTGGGTTTTTTTTTCAAGCGGGAAAAGGGGGCTGCCGACGCCAGCAATTTACTGACGAAACAATCGGCGATCAGTCAGCCAGCCAGCCGGCATCAGCGACAGTTGATCGTAATTATCCGGCAGGCAATTTGATTGAACGAATAAATCCCCCGCCGACCCAAAGGCAAAAACAAAACCGAAACTTCCCTGCCGCGAACGGTAGTTCATCAATTGTCAATCGAAACACCGCAAGCAGTTTTCATTTAAGTAATTTACTCGAAAAAAAACTAAAACAACGAAAATTACAAAGCAAACAAAACACAAAAAAGACAACAAGCGAGGGGACTCAACGATGTTCAACTATGTAAATGACCTGATAAGCGGTAAATGTATCTTTTGTCACGTTGTTTGTATTTATTTTTATTGTTTTTTATTCTCAGGCGATCGATATTGTACTTCCCTATTTGCATTTTACTGTCCCTGTCTCCGTACAATGGATGTCTTTTGGCAGGAATTCCCCGCACGGGGGAGTTTTTGCAGCTCCATCTTAAAGCTTGTTCGTGAAATATTAAGATGTCCATCAATCAGATAATTTAGGGAATAGAAATGCCAAATAAAATGTGTAATTAAGGTGAAATTTTAATCGGTATTAGGGTATTTTCTTTCAAGAATTTTAATTTTCTTTCAAGAATTTTAATTAAAATTCAATAAAATAAAATAAATATATTTGAATAGATACGATTTATGATATAGGGGGAATTCCCAAAGATACCTCTTTAAAAACGTAGAAAATTGCTTAAAATATCTCTATTATTCTAGAGCAGGGGTGCGCACAGCCTTAAATAAATAGTTATTTTTTTAGTGTAGTTTCTAGCCACTTTGTTTATATTTCTTACTCACACAACTGCATTTCTAACACGTGATTAATGTTATCTTTATTATGAAAGTAACAAAAAATCGACAGCGAACCTAAAATCTAGTTGAAACCAATACTTTTTTCAGTTTTTTACTACATTTAGAGCAAAAGCCGATTAAACAAATCTAGTTCGAACCAATATTTTAATAAAGCAATTTTAAAACAGCTTGAGATAACGATATGGCTAATAAGCAACGATTAACATGTTCGCTGTTGAGAAAGCTCGGACTGCCTAATGAATAATTATTCATTCATTACTTTTTTAAACGTTTAGTTATTCTTTCTGGGATGCGTAATATTTTACATATTGTACGTGATCTTGCACTTGACCATTTTGTGAAGATTCCAAATTGCCAGAGTCACCTTTCTATAAAAAGCTAGAGAGAAAAAAATATGATCAGAAAGTCAATTGCCAAGTTATGATGTCCCAAATACGCAAATGGTGTTCGTTTGCTCCCAAAATCAAAATCAGTTAACAAACACGCGGCGTACCTTCTTCTCATGTGTTTATTTTTATTTCCCCGACAATTTGTTGACGTTAGGGCTTATAATCAAAACTATTTGTAAATGCGGTTCATTCATGCGGTCATCCATCCATTCAGATCTGGCCCGGGCTCGGGCTCTTCACAACATCCTGAAAGCCAAGCGAATTCAATTCTCAGCCGAATTCAAATCTTAATTAAAGCCCCGGGGCCTCCAATCGAGATTCCACGCCAGATGTTTCGACGGCGTTGGTTGTATTTTTTTTTTTGTATTTTTCGGCTCTTTGACTTGGACTTGGACTCTCTCGCACATTTCATCCGGGTGCGGAAAACCAGTTTTTGTCTATAAAAAAGGAAAAAATAAATAATAATAATAATAAAAAAAAAGATAACACCAAAATGACAAATAAAATAAAACGAAATCCAAATAAAATCAAGTACAGATGCTGGATAGTTTTTTTCATTGCTGCATTGCACACGAAAAAGAAAACAAGCAAGAAAGCTGGTATTGAGTGTGCTCGACCATAGACTACCCGGTACTCAAAGCATTTACTGATTTGCTTGTGCTACGTTCAATCTATAAGAATGCTGTTACCAAGTTTGGTAGTCTCTGAGGTAGAACTGTTTAAACGGACGGACAAGTCTAAATTGACTCACCTGGAGATGCTGATTACTCACTGTACTACATATAATACTTTTTCCGTTGACACTAATTTATAAGACCCTAGTTACCCATGGGTATCGGGTATAAAAAGACAAAAAGCAACAAAAAGAGTGTCCAAATAGATGGAGAGTGTGCGTCACAATGGAGTGCCAAAGTTTAAAACACTTTCCATGTTTGCTGGCCTCTTTTTTCGTTGGATTTACCCTCAGGTCAACGGTTGCCAGTGTCGCAATAATCGGTCTTATTGCCTATTTATATATATTTTTTTGTTTAGTAATCTATTTTAAGCTTTAATAGGGTTAATTCCTCAACTCAATTACTTTATAATTTTATAGAGATTTGGGTTGATCACCTTAGTACTCAAACGATCAAAAATAAAATAAATAATAAGTAGTATGCAAATTTATTGCTTTTGTTTCATTATGACTATATTCAAAGAATTATATATATTTATACCTCCAGTACCTTGAACTTTGCTTCTGCAAGTGAAGGACACTTTTATTCCGTGTAGAAAATAATCAAATACCTAATCTCACCTTTCTTTGTGCCAAAAAACCCAGTTAAGATTGGTCACGAGCCACCGGCATCGCTCCAAAAATTATTGTCAATTTAAGCCCGTACGATCTTTGATTAGATGTACCTTTAAAAATAATTATTTCTTTTTTGTATTACCAACAGCGATTAATCTGGGTATTGGACAATAAAAAACGTGATGTGACAAGTTCGTAAATCTTATCGAATGGTGTACGTGCAACCGAAAATCTCTCGTTCTTCCCGCGATCTATATATTCCCTGAAAAGTGTAGCCGGAATCTGTTTAATGAGTAGAAAAGTGGTATTAATGGGAACTGGGGGAGCCTCAGCTATTGGCTGTAAATCAGCGACTAATGGATATTTCTAACAGCGAATTCGTGCCACGGGAGAGATTGTAAAGTAAAGAAATACAAGTTGTATTAAATATTAAATTTAAATATATTTTTAGTGAGCGTAAATCATGTCTATTGCGCTTTTCAAATCATGAGTTCACATCAATCATACGCCCCGTTGTCCCATATAAAGTTGATTTATTTAGGAAACTTTCTCAGTTCCTTTTGTAATTATATATTTACATAATAATAATAATACGTATTATCCACAGGGTTCTTGTTAATGTTATTACTCACTTAAAATTCGCAAAAAATAAAGAAAAGGCGTAACTTTTGGAGCAATAATAATTCGTAATAAATCCTATAGAACCTATTATCTTATAGGAAGTAGAGTGGGTTTTTTGTAACTATTTGAAATTGGCAAAAAAATAGGAGAAAAATAAAACCGAACAACCTATGACGCGAAAAGGGCCAAGATTGTAAATCATGAATAATTTCCTTCTCGCGTTCACATCGCTCATACGACCCGTTGCCCGCGGCATATCGTGAACAGTTAATGAGCCAACTAACTGTCAAAAAACCATCGCCAATTACAGCGAATTGTCACGAAGTTCAGCCCGAAGTCGCTCGGACACGGACTTCGGGCTTGTGCTCGTGTGTTCGGGTGCGCTCTCTTCGGCTCTTTTCGGCTCTTGATCTCCGCCAGATCGCCGCTCATTCTAACGGTCTAAGCGAACAACGAACGCTTGGCAGCGACAGCGACGCCGGCGTAGGGAAAAATACCCAGTTAGTGTTTTTTTTTAATTATTGAAATCTACCTTGGAAGACTTCCTTAGGGAATCTTCCCTTGGAAGTCTTTCTTTAGGAATCTTCCTTTGGAAGTCTTCCTGCGAACTCTTCTATTGGAAATCTTCCTTTGGGAATGTTTCTTAGAAATCTTCATTGGAGAATCTTCTTTTGGGAATCTTCTTGGGGGAATCTTCCTTTGAAAGTCTTCCTGCGAAGTCTACAATGGAAAATTTTCCTTTGAGATTTTTTATTAGAATTCTTCCTTGGAAATCTTCATTTGGAAATCTTCATTTGGAAATCTTTTTTTGGGAATCTTTCTTCGGAAATCTTCCGTTTGGGAATTTATTTTGGAAGTATCCCTCAGGAGTCTTACTTTGGAAATCTTCTTTTTGGGAATCTTCTTTTGGGAATCTTCCTTTAGAAATCTAATTTGTAAATTTCCCTGTGGAAATCTTCTTTGAAAGTTTTTTTTTGGAAACTTCCTTGAAAGATGATTCAGCTTTTTGAAAGAACTTCTGTAAAACATTTTTTCAAATAAAACATAAACATAGTTCTTAAAAGGTTTCTGATATCTTATACAGCTTTACATTAATAATTCTCTCTAATACTAAAATACTGCAATAAACGATCTTTAAGATGGTATCATGCGTAAAACCCATTGAATTCCATGGAAAAACTTGGATACATAGTTATGCTGGGACATCTTGAGATGGAAAACGTCTTTGATAAGAGGTTACGATCTCAGTTGCGATCTCATCATTCCTGAAACCCGCTGGGAAATTTTTTTGATACGAGGAAGTATCGAAAGATTCTTCAGTTACGATCTCATCATTCCTGAAACCCGATGGGAAACGTCTTTGATAAGACTAAAAACCGAAAGCTCATAGACGCTCCACCGCCTCTGCCTCTGCCTCGGCTGGCGTCGCAGCTGGCGCTGACACCGCCGTCGCTGCTATCTCTGAGAGCGGGTCACAGTTTCAGTCGGTTGCCCGAGCTTATCAAGACCGAAAGGCCCAAGTGGCTCATTGATTCGGGCCAGATTCGGGCGTGAGTTTATATATATTTTTTTTTTTTCTGTATTTTTTATAAGCGAGCGATGAGCCCGCTGCCAACGTCGCTGCCGCCGTCGCCGTTGCAGCCAGCGTCGCTGTCGGCGCCGCGCTTTGACGCGTTATAATAACAAGTGTTTGCCGTCTTTGGACATTCAGTGTGCGATATCCCGGCGGACGGTGCAGACAACGCTCGCCCCTCACACGATCTGGACAAGAAATCCATAAAGAAATATCCGAGAAAATCTACCAAAATATAACGCCAACGAAATTGCTAAATTTATAAAATTTACCATAAAGCAAAGACCAAGACCCTTTCCCGTCGCGATCTTCACACACGGAAGTTTTTCGACAAATCCTTGAATAAAACCCGAAAACAATTCATTTTTTTACTGTTATTGTTTTAAACTGGTGACAAGAAAAAAACAACCGAAAAGTACAAATAAAAGTCATTAAAAGTACAAAACAAACACACACACCTCACCTCAATCTGTGCTAAAAGTGACCCAAAAAAGGTGACAAAAATCCAGTGAATTTACAACGAGCCCTCAAAGCAAGAAGCTGATAAAGTAAGCCCCTTCGATATTGAACAATCTCCCAGCGATCGATCGATATCTATTAAATCGATTAACGGCGAGCGAAAGGTTGAAAGGCGGAAATCAATGGAAGAATGGCAGCGTTTTTTGTTCATAAATTTACAGCAATTCTTATTTTGTAATTGGCATCGATGCGAGCCCCTCAGATCTCGCATATTTCTAGTTTCGTATGTTTTCTCCCACTCGCAGCGAATTGGTTAACAAGTTTTTGGCAATATCTATATGTGTTTGTAGATATATCTACGTTTTTTTTGCTGGCTCTGCCGATCGCTGTCATTGATCGATGGTTTGCAGTTGCCGTGGATTTCTTTTCGCAAAGACTTCTCCCAGAGATGATCCTCCCATGATCTCACACTGGGATTAGATCATTGCTCTTTTCGCCAAGAGCTTTAGGTGGGTTTATTTGGGAAAGACTAGGAATTATTGTCATGGATATAGGGAGTAATTCTCATATTTGTACAAGTACAAGCTCCATAAATCAAGCCTCCCTCAACTGACCCACAGATAGGCCTATATTTTGCCTTTCTATTAAACCCTAATTGAACTTGACATTATTGTCTTTAAAAAAAGACTTAACCCGGCTAAGTTTTGTTTTAAAAAAGTGAATAAAATTCGCAACTTCCAAACCTCATTAATCAACTCAAAGCCCCATCTTGAGAATTTAAATTAAAAAACCGTTTTGAGGCTTCAAACCTCATAATTAAAATACTATAAATAGTTTAGACACGTATTTAAAGCAACCTTAAGGCATCAGAAATAAAAATGATTAAAAAACACAGAAGAAATATGAATAACAAAGAAGAAAAATTCGAAACAAATTGAATCGAACCGCAGTGAATCGAAAGGCTGAAAAGCTTTTAAATTATGCATAGTTAATACAAATTTTTTACAACAAAAAGCCAACCGAAACCGAAACTGAATCCAAAACCAAAACAAAAGAAGAAACAAAATGTTATTAACAATAATAATAATTAATTTATGTTTGCTGGTATTTCGTTTTCACGGCCAAATTGCATTTTTAAGTTGGCTTTCGATTGGTATTTCTCGAGGGAGGGGCCTATCTTTATGCTTTTATAGTAGGTTTTTCGGTAGTAACTCTAGCTCTGTCTGTCCCCCATAAAAAAAAGTCTATTAAAACCCACGTTTTTATGGAGATCTTCCTCAAAGTTTGGCTGCAATTTTTGCGACATGTCTGATATAGAAAAGTTATAGCTATATATACATGACGTTGACCAACTGCTGCGTGTAGTTAATGAGTTTCGGTCGGACTTCAATCGGATTTCCAGCGCCATTCACTCGACTCTGTTTACCCAAGACTAGTGCAGATTTTTCAACTGGGCAAGGTCGTTGGTATAGGCGGGGAAACCCCAGAAATATCTATATTCATATGAACTTTACAGCGAAAGAACCCTAGTGGGTTTTATTTCCTTAAAGTTGCTTAGAAAGTCTATTTAAAATAAGTTAGTAAGGAGCTTTTGGTAATTTTTTTAATAAGAGTAAACTCAATTTTTCTGTCCAGCCTCTTCCAGAGCATTCTACTTGGCTTAAAACAGTGGTGCCCACAGCTTTAACTCGTGAGTCTAACATAAGAATGTATTAAAAATACGTTTTAAGAAAAATATCCTTTAAAATCGGGGTTATAATGCCTGATCCATCACCCTTTGAAGCGAGATTGAGCTCTTCCAGACAATGTTTTTATTTTATAAACATTTATGAAGGGGCGCCTCGTCGTAAACTGTCTCGTATGTCTAGGGTTTACTATCTAGATTTTCTTCTTAAATATGTTTAGTGACTTAGATAATATGGCCAGTTTTTATTAGCCTTGTAAAACAGGGCAACATTGAAACTGTCATAAAAATAAATTATTCCTCGCATAAAGCATCAAATAAGAGACATTTTTTGTATAGTTTGTATATTATATTGTAAAAAAGAATATATTTAAAAATAGTAAGAACATTGATTGACTTAAACTTATATTCAAATTAAATGTTAAAGGCTTAAGACTTCTAAATTCATTTAAATAAGTGAATCACAGACTTCTAAATTAAATTAAAGATCGCTCGACTTTTTTCGTTAAAGATTTAACTGAAACTTTTAACAGGCAAAGCACTTAAAGTAGAGTTAGAGCAACCTCAAGGAATTAATTTAATTAAAGTGTTTCAAAGCAACTGTGTAAACTTCGGGGAGAAAAAGATTCACACCTTGGTAAACATGTGAAAAATCTCCAAATCTTGCAGCTCGGATTTGTCAACAGTGAATCAATCCAAAAGGAATTATTGGCATCAAGTAAATATTACTCATGCATTTAAATAATGTAGAATACTTGTGATAAAAGCTGATAGATAGCTCATATCAGAAGCCTCGTAGGACATCCTTAGAGAGTCACGAACTAAATATATATCTCAAGAATACCTGGAAAGATAGCAAAGCTTCAAATGAGATCATAGGTCTGAATCATCTTCTTCGAGTGATTAGCCAAGAGCTAGATTTGGTTGGTATATATTATTATAATATATATTATTTTTCTGAGCCAATTTGTGGCGTTTTGTTCACGCATGTTAATGCCAAGTTGAATGACATTTGATACAGTTTCGGCTTCGGTTTGGGTCTCTCTCTTACTCTCTCGGTTCCAGTTTTTATACTTTGTTACACTTTACACCTCGGAAAGAGAATTATTCAGTGCGATATATGCGATATATGCCATAAGCCAAGCCGGTTAGCCAAAAAATAACAAAATAAAGGTGATTAAATTTGTTGTTTTCGAAACTTTATGGCCAAACAATTTGTTTGTTTCGCTCGATAAGATTTTGTTGGGCTCTCTCTAGGTACGGACCCTGACAAGTCTCAATTCATTAACAAAAATTATTGAATAAATAAGAGGTTGTTGTCGAGAATCGAATCCCATTCGATTTCACCTGCGTCACAAAACAAAAAGATACAGAAAAAATTTGCAATAAAAAAACGAATGCCATAGAAAGACTTGCTGGGTTTTATTTCGGTTTAACTTTTTGTGTCTTTTATTTGTTTCTGTTATAAAATAGTTTGCTTTGATGATTCTCTGGGATTGGGAAGTGAAATGAAAAGCGACATTGTTTTCCTTTGGGCCGCCAAAGTTCGTTTACATCGCATGCAAATGAGACGTGGAAGCTGCTCGGCTTCACGTGAACAATTTGCATATTTATGTAGGCATTTTATATTTTATAGTGAATTAATAGTATCGGGCATATTACGTAGCCGAGTCGTAGTGGGTCAGCGTGAGAAATGTAACACCAATACCTGAGGAGAGTTAATTGCATTTTATTGATTTGAAAACCCAATAAGCCCTTGAACCCGACCTGGACCAGGGCACAATAGCCCCATTCAATGTGCATTTCCTAGTTCTGGAGCAGGAGGGCGGAATGCCAACTAAGGCAGAGAGCCCAGAGCCGCTTTTAATGAAGCCTGGGAACAATTTAATCAAACACCGCATGCAGATAGCTCGGCGAACATATATCTTTATATCTTTATATCGTGTGTGTCTCGGCCAGAGACGAGAGCTGAACGGAATACAGAACACATAAGCTCACTAAATACAAATTAGCAGCGACGGGCATCTAGCGGGCACGTTTCGCAAATTAAACAAATGAAGACCACAATGACGGGGCATCGGGCCACTTGGGCATTCTTGGGTTAAATATACTGAGCCATAGAAATCTCTACGAATCTCGGCGAGAGATTTATGTTCGGCTCAAGCTCTTATTTATCATCAATCATCAATCAATTTCAAGCAATCTAATCACTGCAACTGTGCAGAGTTTCAAGAAGAGTAATTAGCCAAATTGATTTATTATCAGCTTTATTATAGACTTTCTGCCGGGGTCCGCGAGATTATTATATTATATTATATGGTGTTTTGTTTACGACTTCTTTATTTTTGGGTCCAATCGCACTTTAGCCTTTGAAGCGAGATGGAGATCTCTAAGCGAAGACCTAAGATAGGGTTTCTTTGTTTTTATAAACATTTATGAAGCGGCGCCTTGTCGTAAACCAAGTAGATTTTCTCCTTAAATATGTTTACTTGGATTTAATTAACCTTGTAAAATAGGCCAACATTAAAGCTCTCATAAAAATAAATGAGGCTTAAATTACGAGACGATTGCTATGTATAATTTATATAATTATGAGAGACTTTACCTAGGCAGCGATGAGCTTTATAAGAGCATTTATTGTCTGGAACTACTCAAGTCTTAGGTATTTAGTTATTAGTTACTAAATCATCTTCTTAATTTCGGTCTCAACTAGTTTTAAGCCAGCTGGCATAGATTCTTGATACGTCTTATTTTTATCTACTTAATGGAACATCTGTTGCCAGATCTTTTCTTAGAACAAGATTAGAATAATCTCTCGACATTCAAATTCTCTTGGCTCGTGTTTGCATTTAAAAATGGAACTAGTTTTTCTTAGAAGTTGGGAGATTCCTCATTTATATATGTTCTTTGTTATACATCTTAATTATAATATATTTATATATTTGTTTAGGATATTTATAAAATAAAATCATAAAAAAAAGGTTATTCAAGATTTGAGTTTCTGATAATAACCTTTAAAAATATTTTAAAAAAGGAGATGTATTATTTTAAAGTCTTAAGATATAGTTTAAGGTCTTTTTATATACTTGAAGATTTAGGAGTTACGAACTTGGAGGTCTAGAATTTAAACATATTAGTTTTAATAACATATCTATTTCGTTTATCTTTTATTATTGGTAAAATAAAATAAAAAGCTTATTAAATATTTATCAATGCTTGAACTAGTTCAGTTAGTCATTCTCACACGTAGAATTTATAGATTTGGAAATGTAAAATTCAAAGATAATACTTATTTATATTTTCTCCGACTTATCCTAAGTAAAAGCGTATAAATCCCATGTTAAATATTTGCCACGCTCTTATTCGACACTTTTAAAGCCTGAACTAGTTCAGTTCGTCATTTGTCACAACCAAGCAACTGGTTCCGATTAAAACCTGATATTGGCATTTCGTAAATTTCCATAACCAACTGGAATTTCGCAGACAAATCGTCTGCCGCCCAGTGACACAAACAAACCCAAAATAAAAACAAATCACAAAAAATACAGACAAAAAGGTAATAAAAATAGGAAAAACAAGAGCAAAACTCGTAAAGGAATGAAAAGAAAATGCAACTTCTGGCATTTGAAGCTATGAAGTTGAGAGAGGGTGGATGGTAAAACAATAACCATAGAGAATCGATTGGGCGCCGCTTCTCCTTCTTTTTCTTTTTTAAGATAAGAAAGTTGGCTATAAAGAAATTAGCCAGATAAATGGGAAATACTGAAAGACTGCAAGACGGAAAGACTGAAAGGCGGCAAGGGTGATTGCCTATTGGCAATTGGCGTTCGGCGGCATCTAATCATCACTAATCAAGGCGCATTTATATGCCCAGCGGATCCGTTCCGTTGTGCTGGCAATTATTACAATTCCCTCCCTCCCTCGAGAGACTCAGTTCCGTATTGCGAATAAAGAAAATATGAGAAAAGAAATTCAATTTAGCCCCAAATGCAGCTCCTCCACCCCTTTTGCCCCCCTTGTCAAGCTCAGCCCACGTGTTTCGATTTGACTTTGAACTTGAAAATCGCAAAAAGCTGCGCGACAACACAAACATAAAGGCAATAACGAAAAAAATACAAGAAAACGAAATGAGTTGGCTGCTTTGGCAGACAGTGCGTATACGTAACGCGAGTTATGGGGTTCTTCTTCTCTCCTCCAATTGTTTGGGGCGTGCGTCATAGAGTCATGTCCTTGTATGGCGTAAGAGATTTCTATATTTGTGGGGAAAAGACATTTCTTTATTTAGAATCGTATTTATTGAAGAATTTAAGTTAAAATATTTAAAAAAAAAAATCAGAAGAAGAAATAAGTAAGAACTAGTAAAAAGTGAAAGTTTTACCAAATTTAAATGTTATGTGTGACCGTTCTTCAGTCCATGTAGCTTATCGATAACCTTATCGATATATTAGAAGTACAGTTTTTACCTGTACCTTAATATTTAAAGTGATAATATTGAACTTTATCTACTTATGCTTTTCTAGAGAGCAAGTTTATTATGGATAAAACAGAACATTTAATACTCGGTTGAGAATATTTTTCTTTACTCTGAATCATAAATATTTCCTCACCGAGTGAATCAGAAGGATTTAACAAGCTTAGCACCAAGAGTGACTGAAAGCTTAACAAAGCTTGGCTGACAAGGTAAAAAAATTAATTGTCAGTTTAAATATTTAATTTGACACTTATATGGACTGTTTTTTCACACTCATTGTATGGTTTTCCATTATCTCCAATGTGTGTGTCTTGTTGACGTCGTTGACAAGTGCGTCTTCTACGTCGCCAGGGAAATCTTTTCTTTTTTTCGCGATGTCTTACAGATTAATATTTGGTCAAGAAATCATGCCTTAATTGCGACTTTCTCACTGTTCCCAAACGGCCTTAATCAGCGGTAATCGGGATCGACAAAAAATACCGATAAGATTTGGATTGGAAAACTATATTTAAAGACATATTTATTGCGACTTGTGACTATTTATTCCGGTCGGTTCTTTTTTCTTGTGTGCTCTCCTGTTTTAATCAGAAATTGGTTAGTCAGCGATGATTTTAGCCATAACAAGCAATCTATGGCACGCGGTAGCTTTCATTTCGAAATTTGTTGTAAGGGAAAACCAGGAACTTTTATCAATGAGTGGGCGATAGGGCTGCTTTCCAGTCGTAGATTATTTAAGCAATTATACATTATTAATTACGGTGGTTAGTCATTTTCTGCAATAGCTCTTATAAAGATAAAGTTATACAAAAATATAAACAAATATCGACATCATTACGATATCGAAATAATCGAATTAAATGCCTAGATCGATAACATAAGGATATATATATCATTTGACTTTCTTATTTTTAAACAAAGTAAAGATCGACAAATATTACAATGCCATGTTATTGAAATAATCGAATTAAATCCTTTTATAGATAACATAAGGATATATCTATAATTTGATTTTCTTATTTTCAAACTAAATAAATATATCTATCATTTTATTTCTTATTTTTGATATAAGTAATTATCGACTACTTTCGTATATCGAAATAATCAAATTAAATGCTAACATCGATAGTATAACGATATATTTATAATTTTTCTACCTTAGCATAATTAATACTATTGTAATTGAGTTAAACTTCCATTTCTTCGATCAAAGATGTGTTGTTCTGATTTACCAGTTTTTTATCGCTTTTAATAAACCTTCTCTGGGGCCTGATCTATTTAGTTTATAACACCCCTTGACCTTCCCTACCCCTGCGACTGTTTATGGTGGCATTTTCAAGTGCGTACTGATTGTTGATAGCAATAATGTGCAGGTGTATATGGCCGGGACTTGGAGTTCTCTGTTATTCGTATTATTCGCGTTATTTGCTGCAGCATTACGTATCCGACGCGTGGGCTTGATTTGTGACGCGCAAGGCTTTCACTACACAACAAAAAAATAAAGGCGATAAGAAGTCGAAAGAAGTCGCGCGGAATAACCCCTTAGGTGTCTCAAGTGCCTCATGATTGACTAGAATCCGCCCCTCAATCTTCGCTGTCAACATTATTTGCACTTCCAGTTGTCACACGGCCAAGTGGCGGCAATTTATTGTGTCCAACTGTTGTCAACGCGATGGCAAATAAGCGAAAATTAAAATCTTATCGGTGAAAGGAAACAAAGAAAAAATATAACAAATGTCAGAGGAAACTTACAGAGATCCTTTATTTGCTGGTAGAAATTTTCCATATCTTAAAGGGTAATTGGAATTGTTACAAATATTAATTAACTAATTAACTCTTAAGTTTGCCTTTCTCGCCTGTATATACTCGACTAAACTGCCAACTCATCTCATTTGGCCAAACATAAACATAAAAAAACAGGTCCAAACATAAAAAAAGATGCGAAAAAGCAAACAATTTTGGCCATCCCGGTTTGGTGGCTTTCTTGGTCAGGGTCTTTCGACTCCTCAGACATGCGGAAGCTCCACAACAAATTGTTAGGGCAGGTCGGGCTCTTATTTCGTGTCAAAAAAAGGCTAACCTTAAACCTTTTAAAGTTGCCTAAAATTGGGGCAAAAATGGTAATAAATTAATATTGTTTTAAACCCAGAAACCTAACCAGATGAAACGCTCGAGAGCCTAGGCTAGTAAATCTTAAATCTTTAGTTGCTTTTTTGTTGATTTCCATCGATACCTTCCACCGTTCCAGCCGATTCTTCCCCTATTTTAACCCAAAACAATTTAATTAAATGCGAAAAAAACACAAATGTTGTTGTTGCCTTGCAGCCATATCAACGGTCCGGTGACTAAGCTCAACCTCAACCTCAACCTCAACCCTTCTACCTACTACCTACTACCTCTCACCACTCACACACCCAATCCCAGCCAGAAACCAGAAACCACGGACGCCACGCACAACCAGGACGACTACAACACACACAACACCACCCTGAGACACACACACACGGCGCCAGAACATTCCCCCACATTCTCACTACAATGTAAACCAAACGATTCTCCGGATTCTTTCAATTCTTGTTCCGATTTACATTCTTCATACATTCCTTAAATCTACAAAGCCAGCAAAATACTAAAGCAATCAATGCACTTTCCATAATTCTTAACTTATTTAATTATTTAACCTAAAAACCAATCAATTGTGTGATATTTTCCTTATTTTTTTTTTTTTGTGTTTAGTCTTAGTTCGAAAAAAAAACAGAAAAGAAAAATATAAAAAAAAGCGAAAACCAGAAAAAACCAAAACAAAAAGTATGCAAAGTCCATAGACAACTAATCCATAGAAAAAAACAAAAACAAAACAAAATAGTATACATATTAGTACACAGTTTATGATTTGTGTTAATTGTGTTTAGAGTTTATATTTTTTTCATTGTTTTAAATTATTGTTTCAAGGCCTAGACACAGAATACACAAAACACACACTAAGGGGCAGCAAAGGATTAGTTTACATTTATTTTAGTCGATGAGTTTCCGTTGCAAAGGCCAGGGCCCCCACACACGAGCCAAACACATGCACGCCTTCTTTTGGGGCTGCTCTGCACCACCCAAAGACCTACACGCACGACACGACACGACACGCCCAAACCAATGCTAAAATGTCGCTGCCCAACGAACAGACAAACTTGCCGCACAATCCCATCCAGCCAGCATCCACAGACACACCATCCACACCCACTCAAGCACCCACACCTTCCACCCCAACACCTTCCACAACAACAACAACTACAACAACAACCACACCAAATGAGCTGAAACAACGCCTGACGCCACTGAATGTGCGTCGTTTATCGGGCTACGTAAATCCGCAAATGATCAGCGATCATGCTGACGATGATACCCCGCCCACCACCATTAATATTGGCCTCTTTAACAACAACAACAACAATAATACAAGTAATAACAACAACAACAACACCGCATCAACAACGCCACCATCTGCATATGCCACACCACCAATATACCAACAACAGTTGTCCACACTGACAGCAACAACACCGCTAGATGTGGCACCGGATGATAAATACAGATTGTTTACCATTTTCAATGGAAACGGTGAGTCCAAGAATTCCCAAGCAACGAGTGCGAGACGTTGTTGTCCAGCAAAACGGCCGAACTCCCCGTGTAGATAGGGATTATTCGTGAATCTCTTGAGGTTTTGGTCACATTAAAAAAGAAAAAGAAACACACCACAAAACACCATAAATCGTTTTGCGCTCTCTCTCTCTCTCTCTTTTTCTATATCTTTGTATTTCTCTATATTTTGTATTTACTCTTGATATGTAAATATCTTTAAATATATTTGAGAGCCCAGGGCTCTTTATCTTTTTAATTTTGTAATTTGTTGGCTTACGTACCCATAGATGCATATTGTTTATAGCAATTCAATAGAATTCCTCTGAACAAGTTCAACAACGATAACAGCTGCAACAACAAGCCACACAAGGAAGATACTCTCGTGTAAATAGGGCTTTTCCAAGAAGTTTATAAGCATTGGGTCACACTGTTTGACCGTTGATCCATTTAGTTTGCTCTCCTTCTCCTCCTTTTTTCTCTCTTTTTTCCGTCTCTCCGACTTTATCTTTATTTACATATCTGTACTGAGTTTTATTTGCCTTCGTACCCATCCATATATACATATTCTCTTTATACTCCTTTTATATTACATTAATCCCACGCAATAATCGCCCCGGCTTGTGCTTGTCCCGTCTATTTGCGGTTAACACACATCAAAATCTTAAATAATTTTTATCATGCATGCTCGTCTAGCTTTTGCTTCCTTTTGCTTTTTACAGGGGAAAAGCATGCTTTTATACAATATTTATGAAATATTATATTTATTCATTGTATATTCTTCCATTTAAAATAAAATAAAAACTTGCCAGACTTGAAAAACATTTTACAACTATTTATTTAACTCGGATAAATATATTATAAGTACTTTTAACTATATTCTGGAACAAAGGCAATAATAAATTACAAACAAAATAATATTAAATCAGATTTCCACAAGTATTATCCGCTGAAAGGGTAACCAATTGTTCTTACTCCCTCAACCTTTGATTATAACATTTCTTAATTGTTATTTTTGTCAAGTTTAATTGTCGCTGTCTCGCCGGTTGGCGAATTTGTTTATGGACGAACGATTCGTGGTTTATGAACTTGGCTACAAGTCGACACAGAAACCGAAAACGCAAACAAAATATACGAGAATTCTATTCAAACGAGTTTTTATTCGAAGAAGAGACTCCGCGCCTGGAGACTGCCAAAAAAAATACAACAAAAAGCGTAAAGAAATAAATAAAATACAGAAAATTAGAGACATGCATATGTATATATGTATATATATGGTTATTTTATAGCGCTGTTAATTAATTGCCTTGCTAATTGCATAATGCTGCTAAATTTAGATGCATGCCCCACACGCACACTCCAGCACTTAGCCTTAGCCTTAGCCCTAAAGTACGTGAGAGAGAGACCCGAGCACCTACTAAATACTTTCTAATCCGGCGGAACACTTGATCTGCGCCCGTTCGATCCCAGACTAACCCGCATCTTGCAACCCCTTCTCTTTCGTTTCTTCCAATTATCCCCACAAACCAAAACCCAGATCCCGACAATGAGAAATTGTCGGGCCTACCACATTCGACAACTGGTTCACTAAGCTCAATCATCACGACGTCCATAGCATCCTCCGAACCGGATCCTGGAGCGGCGAGTGGAGGCGGCGGCGGCAGTGGAGGCGGACCTGGCGGCAATGGCGGCCCTGGATCGGGCGCCCTGGTGGCAGCCGATGCGTCCAGCATTGCCGGCATCAATGGCAGTTCCGAGGAGAAGCTGGCCCTCAACAGGCCGGGAATCAAGCAGGAGAAGTGGTCAACGATACTGCTGCAGGTCTCCATACCGTTCTTCCTGGCCGGCATTGGCACCATCGGCGCCGGCATCGTGCTGGGACGCGTTGAGGTGAGTTTTAGGTTTAGTAAGAAAAAAAAGGATACGAAATTAAAGCCTTTAAAAATACAAGGAATCCTGTTTCTCGCAACAGAAGACCCTTCTTAGAACCCCTTATAAATTAAAATATTTTGAATAGTAATTCCCTTTTGGATAAGACACAGATGTAATACCTATTTTAATAGATTATAGTTGCCAAGGTTTAGTAAGAGATTAAGTACTTGCAATATTTGTTTTCATGATTATTTATTTTCTGCTTTGTAATTCTCTCTCCGCTCACTTACTTTGTTGTTTGGTCTCTTTGCGATGAGCTTAACGAAAATTAAACAGAAAACTCAACGTAAATTAGCTCAAATTAAATTGTAAAATTTTACAATTGCAAGTGCTCTCAGCGGGATTGCCCGTTTAAAAAAGATTTGCACTAAGTCAAGCACAAAGAAAATCACAAAATAGTTAATTGCACTCACAACATTTGTTGCAATTAATCTTTTGGTTGGTGGGAAATTTTCCAAATAACAAATGGCAGCCATTGACCAAATTAATAACAAATTGGAGGTTAATCTAAAAGTCAGATAACTGACCAAGGGAAAAAGTTGGAATTTAAGCAAGAAATAATAAAATAAAATTTCTCTGTTCGCCCTCTGCCGGCACACGCACCACCTGGCAAGCACAGAAACAGCTGTAAACCCAAGCCTCAAGTCTTAGCTTCGTAATTGTGCACTTTATATTTTATATATAGTTTGATCCCTGTATAAATATAATGTAATATTATAATATATATATAATATAAGTGACTATGACAAACCTTTGCCATTAGCATATGTTGTGCAGACATTAATAACAAATTGATAAGACACCCATGTTCGGCGCCATAAATTAGTGCAATTAACCCGATAACAAATCTTTACAACTCAACGCCAGGCGCATAAATATTCCCATGCAAACCCGCAAAAATTATATATATTCGCGAATTATTATTTATTGTGATAAGTGATAGGGGATCGCAGGCCTTTCGCCTTTCTATAATCGGTCCGTTTGAGGTCCCAAGCAAATATTCGAGGCGTGTGAATAAAGCATTAGCCCGACTTGAAGAGCACTCACTCTCAGTCAAACAAAGGCCCCAGAACGACCCAGACTTACCCAGACATGGCTATTTTTAAACCCATCCCCCCTTTGTTGTGTGTACTTGGTGAATTGGCACAATTCCTTTTAGAATCTTATTTATGGCCGCGAACTCTCCTCTCGCATGTTAGATAGTAAATGTCTAATTTGCCCGCTAATTGATGGTAAAAGTTCTGCGCCAAACTGGAGACGAAGCCAGTTACAGGCGGCCAGTGCCCGCAATTAACCGAAATATTTTGGATATATTCGGGATGTGAGTGATGTTCACGGGAGTCTGGATTAAGGCTAAGGCGACTGCACTCCAGAAATTCGAGACATTTTTAGAGGGTTGTAAATGCCATGTATTTGAGGTACCTGCTCGGAAATTAATTAAGTATTTACCTTATAAATTACAAAAGTCACCAATAAGACACAACAGAGGCTAAGTTGGAGGTTTAATATGTTTTGATATTTAATTTGTACACATTTAATACTTATTTTCAAGTTAATGAGACTATAAAGCGGGAATAATTAGGACCAAGAACATGTATCACATCATTAATATGTTTTAAAATTAAAGTATTGAAATTTTCGACGATTTTGTATGCAAATCTCGATTTTAAATGAATTATTAAATATTTTTCCAGCTCTAAGGTTAGAAGTTTACAAGACTACAAATTTCGAACCAATATCCTAGACTTAATGCTGGTTTAATATGTAAACAAAGTTATCGATGTTTTTGTATGCAGATATCGATTAGCAGCTCTATGACTTACCATAATGGTATTTTTATAAAACAACTATAAATATAAGATCATAAGACTCTAAAACATGAATATTTAGAACCCATATCACAGACTTACTGTTGGTTTTTTAATGTAATTAAAGGTTTCGATGTTTTTATAAGTAAATATCGATTTAATATCGATTAACACTAAAGTTTTTACAAATATAGGGCTCACCAATGCACATAATTGTTGAATATAATTACAAATATAATGTGACATAAATATTTAATGTAAGCTGTTCGTATTTAATTTATTTTTGGATAAAAACTAATATTCCTCTTTGTTTTTTCTCCAGAAATGGTATGTCTTTAAGAATGTGAGCGAGCTGTTTATCCTGGTGCCGGCGCTTTTGGGACTGAAGGGCAACCTGGACATGTGCCTCGCATCGCGCCTTTCCACGCAAGTCAACCTCGGCAACATGACCAGTCGGCAGGGCGTGGTGCGGATGATAGTGGGCAACATAGCGCTGGTACAGGTCCAGGCGACGGTGGCCTCCTTCCTGGTGGCCATGTTCGCAGTGAGCGTGGGAGCGGCGATGACCGGCGAGTTCTACTTCGAGAACATGATGCTCCTGACGGCCTCGGCCATGTTCACAGCGACCTCGTCGTGCTTTGTGCTGGGTAGGCATTTATTTCGATTTTTGTATGCCTATTAACTAATTAATATATGAATTATTTATTTATTTATTTATATTAATTATTTATATCCTATATCAACTTGTAGACTTTGTTTTGGTGGCCGTGATCCTGTTCTCGCAAAAGTACCGCCTCAATCCGGATAACCTGGCAACGCCGCTGGCCGCCTCCATCGGCGATGTGGTGTCCATCAGTCTGCTCTCCTTTATAGCCTCGCTGCTGTACGAGCATATCAGTGAGTTGGTTTTTATGTTTAAAGTTATTAATTAAAGATATAACTAAATTATTCCAAGAAAAGGTTCAGTTGCAGGGATATTATATTTATTTTTAATTATTAATATTACATATTTCCCCCACAGAAACGCACCTGTGGATCACCTTCATCGTCGTCTGCTGCTACCTGGTGCTGCTGCCCATGTGGGTGATGATCGTGCTAAGGAACGAGTACACGCGTCCGGTGCTGAAGAGCGGCTGGGTGCCGGTGCTGTCGGCCCTCTGCATAAGTGGGTAAGTACTGCGCACTCCCAATCCCATCCAATCTGTACCATGATGGACTCTCGAATTGGAGCCATGATAAGGCAGAAATCACAAGTCAATTGCTTGCTATTCTTAGATATCTCTGACCATTTAATTAGTGCCAAATCATGTCCAGCGTGCTATTTATACAAATCTGGCGAATAAGTAGCCTGGGAAAATATTTTTGCCCAGTGTCCGTGACTCGTGGCGGTGTCAAGCGCTTTTATAATTAGAATTTGGCATTAGGATTAGAACATTAGAGCTTGCAGTGTAATTATTTGCCATGACTTGGGAGTTTTTGAGCCTCAAAGACAAAAGTCCACTTCAATCAGATTGAAACAAGCAAAGCTGGGAGTTAAGGCTTAAAATATGTCAAAAAGTCTTAGAACTATAGATAAATATGATAATTATATTGGTAAATAAAGTCTTGATAAGTTAATATTATTTTAGTTAAAAAAAAAGCATAGCTCTCTCAAAGCGCAGCTAAAAAGAAACTTTCTCGTTCGGTTTTTGCGTGTACATTGCAGGCAAGGCGTGAAAGAGAGAGAGAGAAAGAGATTTCACTCGGACTTAAAGCGAGAGCGCATTGGAAAAGCCGAACTTAGCGGTTCTTTCGATTCCCTATTTAATAGGAGTCCCTCTTGCGGGTTTTCCTTTTTACTCTCGTTCGCTATGGCTCGTACATTGCTGGCAAAGCGTGAAAGAGAGAGCGAGCAAGAGACTTTCTCGCACTCTCGTTCGCTTTTTGCTTGTGCAGTGCAGGCAAGGCGGGAAAGAGAGAGCGAGCAAGAGCCTTAAATCAAATGTAACTAAAAATTTCAGTTATATGCATTAATAGTCCTTAAAATATTGAGTTTCTAAGCTATATAAGGCTCTTTTATTTCCCGTACTTATTTAATTATATTTTATACTGTTATTAAATTTACTTTCTTTTATTTATATTTTATTAACTTAATTTTTAACCCCTATTTTTTTTGTAGACTGGGTGGCCTGGTGCTGGATGCCGCCGTTGAGGTATTTAAGGGCTTTGTGGTATTCCAACCGATCATCAATGGCATTGGCGGGAACCTGGTGTCGGTGCAGGCCAGCAAGATATCGACGATGCTGCACCAGAGCTCAATTATTGGCATTATACCACCGCACACGAAGATCTTGGAGTGGCCCTGGAGGGCGCTCTTCAAAGGAGGTAAGTTGGACTTTGAGTTATATTAATATATAAAATATATAATATATTATTTCGTGGTATAAGTATAATTATTTTATTATATATTAATCCGAAACTAATATGAGACTTTATGCTCCTCCTCCTCAGTTCCCTATGCGAAGACGGCGAGAATACTTATTGCCATGTCAATTCCGGGCAATATCCTGTTCATCTGTGCCGCTGATTATATCAACATGAACGACTTGACGGTCAGCTGGGTGTTTGTGGTTTCCTACCTGCTAGCCAGCTTGGTTCAGGTGAGTTCTGGCCAATAGATATAGATATATATCATTAGTTTCTGGTTTTATTTATTTATTAACCATATTTAAAGCGTAATTATTGTACACCCTAAAAATCGTTATAGAAACTATACTATATTTTAATAATTTATTTACGTTTGAGTATTAAAAATTTCTTAATAAGATGCTTATAAATTTGATACTACAAAAGTATACAAATTATACTAGATAAATCACTAACGCGAAAAACAATAAAGCTCTAAATTCCAGCCAATGCGATTTGTTATCGAATTATCGATGTAGGTTCGTATAGAAATAATACTAAAATAATACTAAATAATATAAAAAATATACCATTGAGTATACATTTGATATTATGAAGTATTAAATCTATATGTTATCGAATTATCGATGTAGGTTCGCACAGAAATAATACTAAAATAATTCTAAATAATATAAAAATATACTATTGAGTATACATTTGATATTATGAAGTATTAAATCTAGTATTAAATCTATAAACCGTTATGCTGCTTTAAGACAACGCGTAGGAAAGGTTTTTTTTTGTGTAATTTAGGTGCTAATCCTAATGGCACCTGTGATAATTACACCTTTGAGCTTTTAGCTTATGAAATACCATAATTACCAAGTGTGATATAATCTCTCGCATTTAATTAGGGATAATTATAATTTGTAGCTAATGTTTTTGTCATTATCTTCGCTTCAGGTGATGCTGCTGCTGTACATTGCCCACATCATTGTGCACGCGATGTGGAAGTGGAAGATCGATCCGGACAACTCGGCCATACCCTACCTGACGGCCCTGGGCGACCTGCTGGGCAGCAGCCTGCTGGCGGTGGCGTGGCTCGTGGCCATGTCCGTGGGCATGGAGTACGGCGCTGGCATGGAGACCCTCAATGCACCCAACTAGGTCCTAGACCATAGCCCAAAAAAAACGATAAACCTCCCCCCACACACACACACACAATATAAAGAACTGTTATGTACCTAAAAGAAATATATAGAAACATAGAAACTGAATGTATAGCTTCCCAGTAGTTCCCAGTTCCCAGTTCCAGTTCTAATGATGAGGCGATGAGAGATATTGATTGAGAGATCGAGAGACGAGAGAGATCCTTTTACATTGTGTCCTTCTTCACATGGCTTTTGCTTGTGTTCCTTTTGCTCTACCGAAAGCGTATGTCCTTATATATGCATATATAGAGATATATATGTATAGGGGCATGTCTGCGTCATATTTTTTAAGGCTTTTAGGACAATATTATACACATTTAAAACAAATATATACCATATAAATGTACATGTATAGGGAGAAGAGAAGAGAGGCGAAAACTAATATTCTTTTCCATTCTTTCGCTCCTCTTACGTTCGATTACCTTAGGCAGCCAAAAAAGTAATAATTGCAAGCAAAAATAGTCGTAAATAGAACCTACTTAATTCCCTAATTTACACTCTACACTTTACACAAACCAATTATGTAGTATTAGCGCAGATTTGATTTTTGCAAGTCTCGCTTCCCCACATTTCGTGTCTGTATTTCTTTTAATATTATTTTTCCCGTGTCCCGTGTCTCAAAACCCCTGTAAAGAGAAGCAATAATTAACAAAAATAAAAGAAAGAAACTCTATTTATTATTGCTATTGATGATGGGAAATGTGTGTATGTTCCCCTTTTATTTGTATACTGTATAGAGATATCTTTTAAGTTCAACACCGTGTTTAGTTTTCCTTAAAGCGAGGAATTTAAAATAATATTATAATCGGCGTGTAGGCGAGACGGAGTTTGTACGTTCTGTGTAACAAAAGCGAACAGGGAATAAAAACGATGAGAATGAGAGACGTTCTGAAAGGAAATGTGATCGATATTTAGTAATAATAATAATAATATTAATAATAATAATTATAAATTAAAAAGAAAGCAAAAACAAGTAAACAAAATAGCATTAATATTGTGTAATACTTGAAACAATAATACCAATTAAATAAATATGTTGGAATAAACGAAAGGAAAACGAAAATAGGTTCGTAAAACGAAAGTCGTTCTTATTTCTAAATCTATGTAATATATTCTTTGGGTTTTTTCTCAATTGTAATCGGAGAGAATAATGCAAAGCTCCCTCAGAGAGCGGCTTAAAAGAAACTCTCAGCTGCTTTGTTGCTGCATTGCTGGTACATTGCAGGCAAAGCGAGAAGGAGGAAGCTAGAAAGAAACGTGAGTACAAGATCTTTCCGAAAAGCGGTCGGAAGAGAGCAAGAAGCGAAAGCGTAAAAGGAAAGGCGTAATTAATCGGTGCTTATTTATTATAATTTTTTAAATATATGTATTAAAAACATTTTATATACTTAATTACTTTCAGTTTATTTTCTTTAAAGCAAAATGAAACTGGAGTTCTCTAATCACATGTCTTGATCTGTTTGTAAATCTGAACAAAAGCTCCATATCAAATCAAAAATTAAAACCAATAAGGACAATTCCCGCAACATTATTAAAATACTGGAAAACCAGGTTTAATGCACAAAGATTTGTCTTGTGTTTGTCTTGCAATTGAAAATAGTTTTTAATACATTTTATACTAAGATTTAGTAAATTAAACTATGGCATGCTTTACCATTAAAAATTAAATAAGTTCTCGGCAAAAGAAAAGATTTCCCCCCACCAGGTTGGGACAACGGTTGAGAGTCAAGCCAATACTTGATCAGAGCTCCGATCAATATGACGAGTACTATTGATATCATTGTGATGAGAAAGATCTAGGATGGGAGCCATTTGATTCCTCTCCCTGTGGGGTTACACACATCCTTGATGAAACTCTTTATCTTTCCTGCCAGGGAATTGGAAGGCAAGGCCGACTGTGTTGAAACTGTGCTAAAAATGTATTTAATTATAGAAAACGAATCACAGGCGGCCTTGCCCTTAAGTTCGTCTACTTACTTGAACAGACCCCAGCCTTTCCTCACAACATAACTTCGTCTCGACCAGTAAACAACCAAATAAATTCTCTAAAAAAGTAAGTCGGAAATATTATTTTCCCCAAAATTTTCCTGTAGTGATTCGGAAATATTATTTTCTCCAAAAATTTTCCTGTGGTGATTCGGAAATAATTATTTTTCTCGCACTTTTCTGTGGCATTGTAGGGCGGTAACCCGCAGGATGGAGTCCCTTCCATCAAGGAGAATTCAGCTGGAACATAAATATCACCGCTCAGAGAATTGAAGAAGTTGAAGCACCCGAAGATGATATTGGCGATCTCAAGGATAAGCTTCACCCAATGTGGGGAGCCGACCTCTACCTCGTTCACGTCCGAAGCCCGCCAGATAGGGATATTCCCTAACCTTAACCAAAGATTCGTTGTCCTTTTTGACGCCAGAGTCATCAGAGTCAGAGTGTTGGAGGAATGTGTTTGCCAGGCTTCAAGGTGATGTTTAGGTCGCCCCCAAGAATTTCAAAAGGAGCACGCCCAGCGTACGGGTCGGTATACCAAAGTTACTAAATATTTATAGAAGGCAATTAAATATCAAATTTTAAAGGCAGGTTCGGATCTTTCCTTTTGCTTCCACGATCCGATCTGGGAATCGCCCAAATCGAAAAAGCTCAACGCGAGGCTAACGAGCGTCTGGAGGAGATGAAACGCCGCACAGAGAACTTTGTAAAGGTAAGTAAAAATTTGATTTTTCATTTTAATTGATATTTAAGTCTCTTAGCGGTGATATTCCAGCAGAATTCTCTTCCTGTAAGTTCTCCCTCAAAGAAGGTATCCTGTCTGGGTCTAAATTAAGAATGATCAATATGAGTATTCGCCTAATATCGCTTGCAAGGTGAGAAAAAAATATAAATATTAATAAACTTACATCTTAATCTTCCATGATTTTTTCAGGCAGTTTCATGAGGACATCAGCCGGGTATACCAAAATTCTATATATTTACAGAAGGGAATTAAATATCTAATTCTACTTAGCTTTACAAAGTTCTCCGTGTGGCGCTTTATTTCCTCCAGACGCTCGTTAGCCTCGCGTTTAGCTTTATCGGCTTGGGAGATCCACTGATCGTGGAAGCAAAAGGTAAGTGAGATCCGAACCTGCCATAAAAATGTAATATTTAATTCCCTTTTGTAATTATTTAGTAACTTTGGTATACCCACCCGTACGCTGGGCGTACTCCTTTTGTAATCTTTGTGGAGATCTGCACCTTGAAGCCTGGCAATCACATTCCTCCAACGGATGACTCTGATGACTCTGGCGTCAAAAAGGACAACGAATCTTTGGTTAAGGTTAAGGAATATCCCTATCTGGCGGGCTTCGGACGTGGACGAGGTATAGTTCGGCTCCCCACATTGGGTGCAGTTTTTCCTTGAGATCGCCAAGATTATCTTCGGGTGCATCAATATCTTCAAGTCTCTGAGCGGTGATATTTATGTACCAGCTGAATTCTCCTTGATCTCCAGAGCCACCAGAGTCATGCCCGTCATTCATCTACGGCTGTCCATGGCATCGGCATGGATAGGACATGGAACACAACACATCAGACACCAATCCCACTGGTCGATATACATATATCCCAGCACCAGGTGTTGCAGCAGCAAGAACTGGCCAAGGAGCAAGAGCAAGCCGAAAAAATGCTGGTGAACCTGGCCAATAAGAAGTCGAGTGTCGTCGAGGAAGTGCGTGGCCCGAAGGGAAAGCGCATAAAGTGGCCCCTTACGAAGTTACGGGCATCATTTTACCCAAATCAGGCACCAACCCCACTGGTCGATATATATCCCAGAACCAGGTGTTGCATCAGCAAGAACTGGCCAAGGAGGCCACAAAGGAAGCCTCCAAATTGATGAAGAATGTCTTCGAGGATGTGCCTAACCCGAATTTAATTTTATTTCATTTGAACCAAATTTTTGCTTAGAAGGAAGCATTTGCAAGTTGAAGAGCAGCTGGTGAATGTGGTTTCCCTTAGAGCACATTATGGGTTTTCTAAAATTTTTCACAAAATTTGTCCCCACTTTTAATTTTATTTATTTTTTTTCTATTTTGTATCTCAAGTATTATTGGTATGGCCTTCAACCAGAGGAGACCGTTAAATTCCCAAGAATTTATTTAATTTTATTTTTTTTTGCATTCCATTGTTAAATTTAATAAGTCTTAGTACAAAATGTAATAAACTGTTTTCAATTAAACCTGGTTTCCAATCCTAGTATTTAAATAAAATGGCGAGAATTTTAGTTATTGGTTTTTCTGATGGAAAAACAAACAATTGGCATATGAAACGGAGACATCCAAGATTTTGAGCAGCCTGGCCCAAAAGATGAAGAGGCTCATAGAGGATATTCGTGACAAAGAAGAAAGTCTCCCAAAGGGACCCCATTCCCGTCGTGAGATAACTGGGGTCATTATGGCCGTCCTAGTGGCCCTCTTCATCCTGGTGGCCGTATATATTTTCACATATTGGTATGCTCCAAAGGCAGTGGAGGCGAAGGTCCCAACTTGGTGGGAACACCTCATTTTGTTCTTTAAGGGGTTTTCCATTTTACAAATTTGTAATTGTTAATTGTTAAATGAAATTACAGTAAAGTTGACATAAAAAGTAATGTAAACTATTGTGAATTGTAAAAGTAGAACACAAAATTTTTTTAAACTCAAATTAAACCGGTTTCCCAATCCCAGTGTTTTAATTTCAGATTTTTGTTGTTTTTCCTCGTCGTTTTTGTGGCTGCTCTGACTTTTTGCTCAAATGAGAATTTTTTGTCAATGGTTATTTGCGAACACTTCCATTTTTAAATCCCAATCGAAAAGCCTATCGATACCACAGAGCGGGGGCAATCTATCGAGTGCAAACTATCGAGTGCAGAGGTACGGTGCGTCTATCGATACACGATATACCATTGGAAATTCGATAAATTCCAGCTCTAGTTCAGTGTTCCCAGATCAGGGGTTTTCCCCCTAAATTTTGGGGGTTTTTTGATGTCCTAGGGGGAATCTTAGGGGGGAAGAATTTTTAGGGGGAAAGTTTAGGGTTTTTTTTTCGGAACGATTGATTTAAAATTTTTAAGAAAATCTCTATAAAATTGCTTTTTTTATTATAAATCACCTAAAATGGCGAATTAATCAAACTAAATACTGCCCACCATTTTCCTATCGCCTGATAGTTTTGCCAGCTGATGATGGCGCATTCCGTGAACCCGCCTTTAAGATACTAAAACTGGTATTCCACCGACATTTTTCCGCTTTGCAACGTTCCACGTCATAATTAGATATTTCTTCTTTTAAATCTTTGAATATATCAGATTTTTTTGAATTCGGCGGGATTTTTTAGGAGAAAATATCGACACGAACAGGTGGAGATTCCATCGATAACATCCATCTCCAGATCTTCTTATTTTTGTTCACCCCATCTATAGATTCTCTTATTTTTGTTCACCCCATCTCTAGAGCCGCTCTCTGCTCTCCTGCTCTCTTGCTCTCCCAATTTTTACGCTCTCCCAATTGACTGGATTTTTTAGGGTGAAATATCGACTATTTGAAATTTTTTAGGGGGAAAGCAACATTTTCATCTGGTAACACTGCTCTAGTTCGCAAAACCAATTGGAATTATTTTTGTAGTTACATTCTATTAAATATTTATAGAAAAACGTTGGCGAAAACAACGAATCGGAAAGGCAGGAACCGACGGAATCGAGTGCTGCTGCCGCCGGTGCACGGAGAACGAGAACGAACGCAGAAGCAGGCGGAGAAGTTGGGGGCGAAATTGCAAAAAACGAAAAGTGCGACAAAGGGAGGGGTATAAACAATAACAATTGCGTTGCATCGACGACAGTGGCGGAGGACTTAGGGGCCAGGATGGAGCGCGCCAGCGAGCCGGAGAACAAGCCGCCCATTCTGCACATCCTGGTGGTGGGCTTCCACCACAAACTGGGCTGCCAGGTGGAGTTTTCGCATCCGCCGCTCATTTCCGGCTCCACGGGCCGCCACGAGTGTCCCTCCGGCTGGAAGTACCTGCCCACACTGGCGCTGCCCGATGGCTCGCACAACTTTGCCGAGGACACGGTCTTCTTCAATCTGCCCAGCCTGTTCGAGCCCGCCGAGAGCATCTACGGCGTCTCCTGTTACCGCCAGATACCCGTGGAGCGGCTCAAGATCCGCACAGCCGACGTCACGCGCAGCACGGTGCAGAAGTCCGTCTGCATACTGGCCCGCCTGCCCATCTACGGCTACATCGAGGTGAAGCTCTCGCTCATTGCCGACGCCTTTTTCGACCAGGGTGACTTCTCCGGCACGGAGCTCCTGGTGAAGGCCTACCAGCAGCTGAACGCCTGCCTGCTGGACGACGAGTCGCGTCGGCCGCTCCGTCACTTCCATGTGGGCCTCTCGCTGCGCGAGATAGTGCTCCACTGGCGCCACAAGACCCTGATGCTGTTCAAACTCCTCCTGCTGCAGCGGCGCGTCGTCTGCTTCGGCTCGCCCGTGCGCGGCATGTGCGTGCTCATCCTGGGCATGGCCTCGCTGGTGCCGCGCCTGCTGGAGAAGGGCTTCCAGGAGGTGGCCTGCGTCCGCACCTCCCGTCCCCTGTCGCCCATGCCGGACTTTACAGACTCCCTGCAGCGGGAAGCTCAGGCGGTGGCCGAACTGGCCTCAGCAGGCGCTGTTGCTGCTCCGCTGGAGGAGCAGAAATTAACGCCGGAAAGCGCAACGGCCGCGGAGGGCGAGGCGGAAGACCTGGCGCTCGTCTCATCCGCCGCCTCTGTGGGCGAGGAGCAGGGCAGTGGCGATGACACCTCGCCGCGCTCCACGCCCAACTCGCAGTCGCAGGACTCGTCCAACTTTCCGGGCTCGTCGAACGAACGGAGCGCCTCGCTGACCAGAGAGGCCAGCGTGGACACACTGGCATGTGAGTAGCTTAATTAATGGATAGTATCTGCCACGTTTCTGGCAAATATAAAGTAGTTTGGTTGTTATTCTTTAATTCTGTCCTTTAAGCTCATTTTCAGGCTAAAAAACTGCCTATGTTCCTTATATTTTCATATTTTCCTTCAGATTTTGAATCATTTCTGCCCAGAATACATCGTTATTTATTTTATATACCTTAAATATAATTTAAAACATTAATTTCCACCACTTTGAGCCTTTTTCCCCTCAATAATTCATTCATATTAGTTAATAAATTAATAAATTACCCTTCAGCTAACCTCGCCGCCTTGTGCGCGGTGAATCCGGACGAGTACCGCGCCCCTGTGAGCATCTTTGCCAGCGGCAATCTCTGCCTGCCGTATCTGTCGCTGCCGTACATGGACCTGCTGAGCGATCCAATGGTGCTGTCCTATGTCATTGGCACCTCGAACGTCCTGTTCCAGCAGAAGCGTCAGCTGGCCGATGTCCTGGTGGACATTGAGGCGGCCAATCTGGATGCCCACGATCCGGAGCTGCGGCGTCAGCTGGTGCTGAGCACCGAGGACCTGCGCTACATGGACTACATCATGAAGCATGTGCAGACGCCCAAGGAGGATGCGGAGGGCAGCGAGTACTGGATACGGGAGCAGTTCCAGGGATACATCTTGGCTTTGCTACGCACTGCCGTGGCTCCAGGTGAGAGGCGCTTTAAATATATATTTTTATTTTAAATAATGTATAAGAGTATAAGTATAAGTATAAGAGATAAGGTAACACTAAGAACTATCGATATGCACTCGATAGTGTGATCGACTAGGCACGATCGAAGAAGTGCGATCACTAACTTGTGGGCGCCGAAAGAGAGAGCAGTTAAATTACAAAAAAAGGGGATTAAAAGCTCTAGTAGAGCTGTAAAACCATCGATAGTGCCCTTACTCGATATTTTCGATAGTGATAGTCCAAACCATCGATAATATCGATACTATTGACAAAATAAAATGGGTTTAAAAAATTTTCTTTGCTTAAACAAACCAAATTAAATGGCATAATTTATATAACATTTTATGTAATAAAAAAAATGAAAGAAATTTTATCACAATTACTGTCTATATAGATTTTCTATAAAGATAGTTGTTGATATTAATGATTGGAAATTAAAGAAAAATGTTTTGGTCCGTTGTAAAGAATATACAAATTTAAGATTATATTTATTGGCAAAAACTTGTAAATTATATACGAATTCACTGATTAACTGCTAACGCGATGTATCGATGGTGAAAAAAAACAATAGATAGTGACGCGGAGCACAAAACCATCGATAATATCGATAGTTTTACAGCTCTAAGCTCTTCATTATTCATCCCTTGCAGATGTCACACCCAAGGACAACGATCACTTTAACGCACACTTCATGGGCGCCTTCAAGCGCACCCAATGCTTCCAGGAGTGGTACGATGTGCGGCCCGATCCGGACTTTTTCGATGCTCTGCCCGCAGGCCATCCCTTTGCCGGAACCCTGTCCGTGGCGGACATGAAACTGAAGCTAGCACAGTGAGTGGCAGTTGCCCAAATCAGTTTCGAAGCTAACCTTATATCCATTCCCCACAGAACCATGCAGAACAGCGAGAGCGGACGGAAGATCAACCAGGCGGTGAACAACACGAGTCGGGCGGTGGGCGGCGCCATCTCGCAGGCCAAGGGCGCCATCTCCAGCTGGTGGTCATCGATAACAACGGCGCCGGCGAATGCCAATGCTGCCACGCCCACCACAGGCACTTCCAACGGCCAAGAGGGCGGCGGCGGCGGCGGCGAGGGCAGCGAGGGTGCAGCAGCAGCAGCGCCAGCCCATGAGATCTCAGTGACATTCCAGAACCACAAGGATGGCGAGGACTTGGACGTGGCCGGGGTCAGCATACACCTGTCGGCGGGCCAGGATGAGGCACCCGAATCGCACGAGTCGCGCAATACCGCCTGGGAGCAGCAGCCGCCGCAGGGCATCGTCGAGATTGGCCACGAGGCAGAGCTGCTGGACAAGAACCAAACGCAGGCGGAAGTCAAGCAGCAGCAGCAGCAGCAGCAGCCAGCTGGCCGCCCGGGCTGCAGTGGGGATATGGCCGCCTCCGCGGTGGAGCACAGCAGCGGCGATGTCTTTATTGTTTGAGAACGCGACGATGGCGAAGCTACAACATTGTATAAAATCGAACTATAAGCTATTTGATAATTATTTATTACGCAACAAATTGTCTCGGTCTCAGTCTCAGTCTCAGTGTTGAATTTATCTCTACCATTCTCTCTCCTCTCTCTCCTTTTTTGTATACCTAGTGAAGGTCGACTCTTGAGGATGGCGGAAAATCAATGGTACTATGTAACCTAGGGACAAATCAAGGCGCTTCAGGGGGCCTTTGAGCAGGGTTTGCTTGTTAAATAACTTGAATAAAGATATACTTGCATTAGAAGTATTAAATATACTAAATATAAAAGAAATTCAAAGATCTTTGAGGCTTTCAGTACCTTAAATGGCTCCACTTACCTGTTTTGATGTTCAAGTAACTATTAACCTTTAAAGTAAATTAAACTCTCTGTAAATTCGAGTTTAAATATATCTCCTCCCTAGGCTGCATTACCCTCACGATTTCTGGTGACCAAAGTCGACCCACCCTTTGCCTAACTTCACCCAAAACAATTGGCCAAAAGTTAATATTATTTACACTTAATATATGTATTTATGTAAGCGTGCGTCTCCTTGCCCCACCACCACCTCCACAACAACCTCTCAGTGTATATGTGTATCCATATCCATGTCCATGTTAAACTAAACCGTTCCAAGTGCAATTTGTAATCCAAAAACAAAGCATAATCCGCGTGGCAATAAGCAACTTCCAAAATCTGATATTATATGGGCGCTGTCGCGCTGCCTCAGCCTCCGATTCTGCTCCCTGAGAGTCAGAGTCCTTGGTCCAGTGGCTAGTGGCCAGTGTCCCGCTCTGTTTACCTAATCCGAATGTATAATCCACAATAAATACATTTCATAATGCAAATGAAGGAGATTCGATTCGTTTTCCTTGGGAATATTTACCTGATCAGTGAAGCTATCATAAGAAATCCATCAGTGATTAATGATCATGTTTTTCTCTAAGAAGGAAACATAATCTCTGGGAGAAGTCACAACTTGTGATCTCAAAAGGGTCTCCTGGTATGTATATGTAGTATATGTAGTACACGAATATCCACCCTGAAGCAGGCCTGGCATATCCCCCCCGTGGAGCAGGAGAAGGAGCAGGTGAAGATCTCGCCGCCGCCCTCCTTCGAGTCGGCCACCTTTCGGGGCAGGAAGATGCCCGCCAAGATCACGCTGGGCGATGGCAAGTTCAAGCCGCGCCTGGGACTCTACTCGCGGAGGAACCTCGGTGGCACCACCGACTCCCAGATGAGCAGCTACATGGAGTAATGGCCCTATGGCCCTATGCTAACCTTTTTTTTTGACTCTCCTGCACCTAAATTACGTAGAACTCACTGATTCTCATAGAAACTAACCAGAGAACAATAAATATTTAAAAAGTTCGATAAAAACAACATCTCTTTAATTAAATAAGTTATCGGCAAAAGAAAAAACCTCCTCCCACCAGGTTGGGACAACGGGCTCCTCTGGTTGAGAGCCAAACCAATACTTGATCAGAGCTCCGATCAATATGACGAGTACTATTGATATCATTGTGATGAGAATGATCTAGGATGGGGGCCATTTGATTCCTCTGCCTGTGGGGCCACACACATCCTTGATGAAACTCTTTATCTTTCCTGCCAGGGAATTGGAAGGCAAGGCCGACTGTGTTGAAACTGTGCTAAAAATGTCTTTAATTATAGAAATCGAACCACAGTCGGCCTTGCCTTCAAATTCGTCTACTTACTTGAACAGACCCCAGCCTTTCCTCACAACATAACTTCGTCTCGACCAGTAAACAACAAAATAAATTCTCTAAAAAAGTAAGTCGGAAATATTATTTTCCCCAAAACTTTCCTGTAGTGATTCGGAAATATTATTTTCCTCAACATTTTCTTGTAGTGATTCGGAAATATTATTTTTCTCGCACTTTTCTGTTGCATTGTAGGGCGGACAAGTGGGTCCCCGCAGGATGGAGTTCCTTCCATCAAGGAGAATTCAGCTGGAACATAAATATCACCGCTCAGAGAATTGAAGAAGTTGAAGCACACGGAGATGATATTGGCGATCTCAAGGACAAGCTTCACCCAATGTGGGGAGCCGACCTCTACCTCGTCCACGTCCGAAGCCCGCCAGATAGGGATATTCCCTAACCTTAACCGAAGATTCGTTGTCCTTTTTGACGCCAGAGTCATCAGAGTCATCAGAGTGTTGGAGGAATGTGTTTGCCAGGCTTCAAGGTGATGTTTAGGTCGCCCCCAAGATAGTTACAAAAGGAGTACACCCAAGTCCTGACAATGGATTGGGAGCAGTAGTTTGAGCGGTCGATGTCCTCATGAAACAAAAGGAGCACGCCCAGCGTACGGGTATACCAAAGTTTCTAAATATTTACAGAAGGGAATTAAATATCAAGTTTTTATGGCAGGTTCAAATCTCACTTACCTTTTGCTTCCACGATCCGATCAGTGGATCTGGAGGAGATGAAGCGCCGCACAGAGAACTTGGTAAGTAAAAATTAGATATTTAATTCCCTTCTGTAATTTTGGCGTAACAATTTTTTAGACCTGGTCTCTTAGTCTCTTAGCTTTGATAGATATATTCCAGTAGAATTCTGCTCGTGCGAGTTTTCCCTCAAAGAAGGTCTCCTGTCTGGGTCTATATTGAGAATGATCAATATGAGTATTCGCCTAATATCGCTTGCAAGGTGAGAAAAAAATATAAATATTAATAAACTTAAATCTTAATCTTCCATGATTTTTTCTGTCAGTTTCATGAGGACATCGACCGCTCCAACTACTGCTCCCAATCCATTGTCAGGACTTGGGTGTACTCCTTTTGTAACAATCTTGGGGACGACCTAAACATCACCTTGAAGCCTGGCAATCACATTCCTCCAACGGATGACTCTGATGACTCTGGCGTCAAAAAGGACAACGAATCTTTGGTTAAGGTTAAGGAACATCCCTATCTGGCGGGCTTCGGACGTGGACGAGGTAGAGGTCGGCTCCCTACATTGGGTGAAGCTTGTCCTTGAGGACGCCAAGATCATCTTCGGGTGCTTCAATATCTTCAAGTCTCTGAGCGGTGATATTTATGTTCGAGCTGAATTCTCCATGATCTCCAGAACCACCAGAGTCATGCCCGTCATTTCTCTACGGCTGTCCATGGCATCGGCAAGATTTGGCTTAAGAATCGATTAATGCCACAGTGTTGTGTAAATGAAATCACTAAATAAAATACGCGGTCAGGCAAAGCCTATTCAACTATTTATTATTTCTCAATATTTGCCAGCATTTTAAAGTCACTATTTAAGCCCAGTATGGTTCTTCGGTGAGCTTTTCCAGAGGATTTTTGGGGGAACACGCGTGAATGGCCTTTGTCTTGGGTTCCTTGGGGAATTAGCAACGCCTACGTCAGTTGAAGAATCGCATTAGAAAAATGGTACAAATGGTACTCGGGGGTGGCTTTCGGGGCATAAACTGCATGAAATTAAGTAATTGACTGGCCAAAGTTCACCCCGAAAGGGCAACGGGGTCATCAATAATTCATCATCGGCGATCAGCAGTGATGAATGTGCGCAGATTTATCAAGTCTCATAACGATATAGAACTGAAATATAGAACTCTATTTAGGGAGTTCATTGGTAACTAACTAAAATTCCTTTGAATTGATCTGAAACTTTACACAAATTGATAGAGTAACCCAAACTCTTGAAGTACTCACATTGAATTTTGGGGGAATTTGTTACTCTTTCTCGAACTAAATATAACTCAAAGGGAAAAGAAACGTTTCAGAACTTCAGGCTGCACATGGATCCCCTCCACGTTTTCTATTTTGTGTTCTACTTTTACAATGTAAAATAGTTTACATTACTTTTTGTGTCAACTTTTATTTAATTTTATTTCATTTAACTATTTAACAAGTACCATTTGCAAAATTACTTAAGAACATCAAACCTTTGCCGATCGAAGTGAGGTGTTCCCACCATGTTGGAATAGAATGTGAAAATATATACGGCCACCAGGATGAATAGGGCCACCAGGACGGCCATAATGACCCCAGTTATCTCACGGCGGGACTGGGGTCCCTTCGGGAGACTTCCTTCTCTGCCACGAATATCCTCTATGACCCTCTTCAGCTTTTGGGCCAGGCTGCTCAAAATCTTGGATGTCTCCGTTTCATCTGCCAATAACTAACTAACTAAAAACCAATAACTAAAATTCTCGCCATTTTATTTAAATACTAGGATTGGAAACCAGGTTTAATTGGAAATAGTTTATTACATTTTGTACTAAGACTTATTAAATTTAACAATGGAATGCTTTTGATGCAAAAAAAAATTAAATAAAAAAAATTAAATACATTCTTGGCGAGAGAATCTTCTCCCACCAGGTCGGGACAACGGGCTCCTCTGGCTGAAGGCCATACCAATAATACTTGAGATACAAAATATAAATAAAAATAAATAAAATTAAATGTGGGGACAAATTTTGTGAAAAATTTTAGAAAACCCATAATGTGCTCTAAGGGAAACCACATTCACCAGCTGCTCTTCAACTTTCAAATGTTTTCTTCTAAGCAAAAATTTGGTTAAAATGAAATAAAATTAAATTCGGGTTAGGCACATCCTCGAAGACATTCTTCATCAATTTGGAGGCTTCCTTTGTGGCCTCCTTGGCTAGTTCTTGCTGATGCGACTCCTGGTTCTGGGATATACATATATCGACCAGTGGGGTTGGTGCCTGATTTGGTTAAAATGATACCCGTAACTTCGTAAGGGGCCACTTTATGTGCTTTCCCTTTGGGCCACGCACTTCCTCGACGACACTCGACTTCTTATTGGCCAGGTTCACCAGCATTTATGGGGCTTGCTCTTGCTCCTTGGCCAGTTCTTGCTGCTGCGACACCTGGTGCTGGGATATATGTATATCGACCAGTGGGGTTGGTGCCTGATGTGTTCTGTTCCATGTCCTATCCATGCCGATGCCATGGACAGCCGTAGAGGAATGACGGGCATGACTCCGGTGGCTCTGGAGATCATGGAGAATTCTGCTCGAACATATCTATCACCGCTCAGAGACTTGAAGATATTGAAGCACCCGAAGATGATATTGGCGATCTCAAGGAAAAACTGCACCCAATGTGGGGAGCCGAACTATACCTCGTCCACGTCCGAAGCCCGCCAGATAGGGATATTCCCTAACCTTAACCAAAGATTCGTTGTCCTTTTTGACGCCAGAGCCATCAGAGTCATCAGTTGGAGGAATGTGATTGCCAGGCTTCAAGATGATGTGCAGATCTCCCCAAAGATAATTACAAAGGGAGTACGCCCAGCGTACGGGTGGGTATACCAAAGTTACTAAATATTTAAAGAAAAGAATTAAATATTACATTTTTATGGCAGGTTCGGATCTCACTTACCTTTTGCTTCCACGATCAGTGGATCTCCCAAGCCGATAAAGCTAAACGCGAGGCTAACGAGCGTCTGGAGGAAAT
>VNJO01011749.1:0-122763 GCA_008042535.1 Drosophila tani | reverse complement strand
CCTTATACTTTATACTTTATTCTTTATACTTTATACTTTATACTTTATACTTTATACTTTATACTTTATACTTTATACTTTATACTTTATACTTTATACTTTATACTTTATACTTTATACTTTATTCTTTATACTTTATACTTTATACTTTATACTTTATACTTTATACTTTATACTTTATACTTTATACTTTATACTTTATACTTTATACTTTATACTTTATACTTTATACTTTATACTTTATACTTTATACTATATACTTTATACTTTATACTTTAAACTTTATACTTTATTCTTTATACTTTATACTTTATACTTTATACTTTATACTTTATACTTTATACTTTATACTTTGTACTTTATACTTTATACTTTATACTTTATACTTTATACTTTATACTTTATACTTTATACTTTATACTTTATACTTTATACTTTATACTTTATACTTTATACTTTATACTTTATACTTTATACTTTATACTTTATCCTTTATACTTTATACTTTATACTTTATGCTTTATACTTTATACTTTATACTTTATACTTTATACTTTATACTTTATACTTTATACTTTATAACTTTATACTGCTTCTAGAATTAATTATATATTTTTCGATTTCAGAACTTTGTTTTCCATGTTTTGCGCTCGGAGCAAGAGCTGTACATCCGCGAGGGCTTGGAGTGGTCGCGGATTGACTATTTCGACAACGAGTCCATTTGCGAGCTGATAGACAAGCCCAGCTATGGCATCCTGAGCCTGATCAACGAGTCCCATCTGAACAGCAACGAGGCCCTGCTCTTGCGTGTCCAACAGTGTTGTGCGGGGCATCCCAACTTCATGACCACCGGCAGCAATTCCATGTGCTTTCAGTGAGTTTCTTATCTGCATACTTATCTGCATTTATTAACTAATAAATGCACACAGAATTCGACACTTTGCCAACGTGGTGAACTACTCCATACATCGATTTCTCGAGAAGAACTCGGACATTCTGCCCAAGTACATCAGTGCTGCCTTCTACCAGAGCAAATTGTCGCTGGTGCAGAGCCTATTTCCCGAGGGTAATCCCCGCCGACAGGCCACCAAGAAGCCCAGCACGCTGAGCTCCAATATCCGCACTCAGCTTCAGACTCTGCTGGCAATCGTGAAGCATCGTCGCTCCCACTACGTTTTCTGCATCAAGCCTAATGAGGGCAAGCAGCCGCATCAGTTCGATCTGGCGCTGGTGCAGCACCAGGTGCGCTACATGTCCCTGATGCCCTTGGTTCACCTGTGCCGCACCGGTCACTGTTACCACCTGCTGCACGTCAAGTTCTTTCACCGCTACAAGCTGCTCAATAGCCTCACCTGGCCGCACTTTCACGGCGGCAGCCAGGTGGAGGGCATAGCCCTGATCATCCGCAACCTGCCGCTGCCCTCGGCCGAGTTCACCATCGGCACCAAGAATGTGTTCGTGCGCAGTCCGCGCACCGTCTACGAGCTGGAACAATTTCGCCGCCTAAGGATCGGCGAGCTGGCCGTGTTGATCCAGAAGATGTTCCGTATGTATCATGCCAGGAAGCGATACCAGCGCATGCGGCAGAGCCAGATGATCATCTCCAGTGCCTGGCGAACGTGGCGGGTAAGCTCGGATTCTTTTGGTTCGAAACTCTAACACAGCATGACGTGATTTTATCTTTAACTATTAACTTTAATTTTATGCATGTTAGGAGTGCCGATTTGGCATTCCCTTCACTGGTCGTAGGCATTTATGGAGTTTATATCGTGTTGTAAGCAATTTCAGATGTTTTTAACAGTCTTAGAAGATCGTAAAATTGTTTTACTTAAAATTTAATCCAGGAAAACCCTTACCTTTGTAAGAACTTTTAATTTTCTTTATTTGTAATTTAAATTCGTCCCTTTCCGGCGCTCACAAATTAGTGATCACACTTTTTCGATATCTAACTTATAACTATTTATAGCCTTGTTCCACTGCTACATTTAGCTCCATTCTCGAGAATGGTCCATTATTTTACATGGGGAAAAATGGTCCATTCAAAATCGACAGACCATCCGTTCACCATTCGCCCCGTAGATTTCTATACATACTAAAAAAATACCGAAAAAATATCGATTATTAAGTTCCTTCCCTAAACCTTCCTACACATCCCTAATTTCGTATTGTTCTTGAAATTATAAATTTTTTATAAAAGATGAATGAAAACTCGCCGCTGCATAATGCGTTGGAAATGCAGGGCAATATTTCTGATTTGCGGTCGTGGCAGAAAACACCCGATTTTTCTTTGATTTTCAAGATTTTTAAGCTCCAAGCATAGATATTAATAAGTCTTTGAATGGGTCGGTTAACTTTAAAGAAGACGTCGTCCGCGAGTCGCAAAAGAAAGCCTGAAATTACCGCTATCGGCCGCGCAATGATGGACGTCGTCCCAATTAAAATGTAAACAAAGCCGGATCAGCTGATCGTCCCATTCACATGTCGCCGGAGAATGTAGATGGAGCTGTGGAACAACCGACGGTCCATTTTCGAAATAACGGAGCAGGGGAACAAGGCTATTAAATTCTTCCCTTTGCCGCACAAATCGCACTTCTTCGATCTCTAACTTATAATATACTATTTGCATTATTTACAATTTAAAATTTAAAATAGGAAAACCCATGCCTTTAATTTCTCCGAGTTTTTCATACTTTTTTTTACTCCTATTCACATTTTCATTATGATTTATGATTGGTTTTCTTAGTTCTTTATTCACAAACTCTGACAAGTTAACTAATTAGTTAATTAACAAATTTCCCTGCCAGGCCCGAGAGGAGTATCGCTCGCTGAAGTACAAACGGCAGGTTAAGTGGGCCATCGACGTGATAGGTCGCTACTATCGTCAGTGGAAAATCCGGCAGTTCCTGCTTACCATACCCCTGCGTTTGCCCCCAAACACGTTGAGTCCGCTCTCCATTGAGTGGCCGGCAGCGCCTGTCTTTCTCGCCGATGCCTCGCGGCTGTTGCGGTCCATCTATCATCGCTGGAAGTGCTACATTTACCGCAACTCCTTTGATCAAACGGCGCGCAACCGGATGCGGGAGAAGGTGACAGCCAGTATCATCTTCAAGGATCGGAAAGCCTCCTATGGACGAAGGTATGGGGTTTTGAGTCTTTACATTTAGCTGGATTCTATTTTGTTCTGCTTAGTGTGGGACATCCGTTTGTGGGCGATTATGTCCGGCTGCGCCACAACCAACAGTGGAAGAAGATGTGCTCGGAGACAAATGATCAGTACGTTGTCTTTGCGGACATAATCAACAAGATAGCGCGCTCCAGCGGCAAGGTAAGCTACGAAATAGGGTCCTTCAGGGGAAAATTATATGCCGATTTTCTTATTTTTCAGTTTGTGCCCATTTTGTTGGTCCTGTCCACCTCCTCGCTGCTGCTGTTGGATCAGCGAACGCTGCAAATCAAGTACAGAGTGCCTGCCTCGGAAATTTACCGCATGTCGCTGAGCCCCTACCTGGATGACATTGCTGTGTTCCATGTGAAGGCGGTAAGTGAGGGCTAAGAGTTGTGATTAAACAGATAATTAATATGGGTATTTTCCAGTCTGAATTTGGGCGTAAGAAGGGAGACTTTGTGTTTCAAACGGGTCACGTCATTGAGATTGTGACCAAAATGTTTTTAGTCATTCAAAATGCTACAGGCAAACCGCCCGAGATACACATAAGCACAGAGTGAGTACAGGCAAAGACCAAATATTAATCACTAAGATGCCGAAAGGCCATACATTTGAGATGTCAAACAACCGGTATTGGCACTATCGATAGTTTCGAGTTTTTTTCCGCAAACTATCAATACTATCGCGATAGTACCGACCTATTTAATTTTGTAAAAAAAATGGTTGTTCAATGTAATAGAATTCTCAAAAAAGTTGAGGGTATCCCTCAAAGATTAATATAGTAATAATTTAAAAATTAATAAAAAATAGTCCGACAATTTTTTCAGTTTTGGTATCTTGTGATTTATATTTTTATTTTCTAATTAGAATTGGCTATGTTTCAAGCTAACAAATATAATAATCTATGGGGACGATACTATTACGATTGTTTTCAAACTACCGATTGTACAAGCTGAATACAAACCATCGATACTATCGATAGTGCCACCTCTACCATACCTTTGACTTGCAATATGCAAGCTATTTTTCTGCTGGCGATGAATATGCCGCTCTCTTCGCTCGCACAAAGTTGAGAGTGTAAAAATCTAAGAATAGAGTGCACTTCCATGTGTGGGTATCCACAGATCAAGCAAGAGCGTATGTGCTTGAGAATACGTGTGCATACCTTGCAGTACCTGTCATCAACGTTTCATCAACGATTCATCAAAAAAACTTCGTTGTTGTTGATGAATCATCGATGAAATTCCTTACAAACTGTTGATGAAATAACATGGGCATGTCCTAGTAGAGATGTCAAACTACTGGTATGGGCACCATCGATAGTTTCGAGTTTTTTTTTCGCAAACTATCGATACTATCGCGATAGTACCTACCTATTTAATTTTGTAAAAAAAGGCGTGTTCATCTAAAGAATACTCAAAAAAGTTGAGGGTATCCCTTAGTAATTTGATAAAGATTTTTAGATTAAAGATTTAATTTAAAAATTAATACAAATAGTCAGACAAATTTTTCAGTTTTGGTATCCTGTGATTTATATTTTCATTTTCTAATTGGTAGTTTGACACCTCTACTCTAGAGTGCGCTCTCCTTTTGGCTTTTGGCCTGAAGTCAGCTCTAGAGCCAGCACGAAAAATTGGAGTGCAAAATTAGCGTATGGCGTTAGTCATCTTTAAGATTCATGCCCCTAAGCCCGACATTTCGTCGCCTAGGGCTATGTCGTGACACCATAAAGTACTATTCATTGTATTTCCCTAGATTTGAAGCCAACTTTGGCCAACAGACTGTCATCTTCTCGTTCAAATACGGCGGCATGTCGGACTTAGCACAAGGCCCACCCAAGGTCACGCGCAAGGCGAACCGCATGGAGATAATTGTGTGATCCGCCAGAGCATTGGACGTGGACTCTAATCGTGACAGCTCTTCGCCTTAGGTGGAACGCGGGTCTCGGCGGTATCCGAATCCATAATTCTCACCAGTCATCATGCAATTGCAATCAATATACATATGTATGTATATTGCTCTTTGCTGTCGTTGAGGTCTCTCGACTTTTATATGTGGTCCCAGGGATCAAAATACAATTTTAGCAATAATATACTCTCACTCGAGACACAGACACACACACATAGAAACACCATATAGTTTTGTTCACAAGTGACAATCAGAGTAACCCATTTGTTGTCAAGATTGTGCCGCCAAAAAGGAAAAGGAAACTAGAATTGTGCCAAGAGGAGGAGCGAGCTAATTTTAAAAACAAATAACAAGCAGCACCATTTTATTTAAAGCGAAGTAACTAACGAAGTGAACAACTGAATTTAAGCCTCTAATTTCTCGTGCTAGGATTAAGGGTAGTAAGTCGTGCACCAAGTCAGTCAGTCAATCCAAAAGTACGATCGGGATCGGGAGCAGCGTGACCGTTTTTTACATTGTAAAAAATACCATAAACGGTCACCCTGATCGGTAGCAGGTGGATTATGGATTTTACACAAACTATGATACTTTCCGTTATATAGAAACAGAAACCAAGGCATTTCTCTTACATTTAAGGTTTCATACACAATAATAACTGAACTAATGGCTAGAGAAACAGACAGACAGACATATAAACCTCTCTTTATATACCGCAAACACAAATGAACCCATTATAAACTTATATATATATGCCATTTGCTGCGACCTAGTGAGAACTTTTCCCCGAAACAAAAAAAAAGAAAACAATAAGTGTTAAACGACTATTTACAAAAGCAAAGCAAAGATGAGTAGTTAAATATTTCAAATAAATAAATATATATATAAATATATGTATACACCATATACGAAATTAATAATGAGTCTATATAGAAGCGACAACAAGAAAACAGAAACAGAAGCGAATTATACGACACGTTTTGTTACCAGTTGAGAGCGAATGTATTGTGCGTAGTTGTTTATATATAACTTGTTATTGATAGATCGGACATCGGACATCAAACACGAATGTAATTCCATCGGAGTTCCTTCGCCTCGCCAGCTGTCGGTCGTCGGTCGGGACTCCCCATAGTTTTTATTTGTATTTAAGTTTTAAGTAAAGTAAAAGTACGAGTAAAGTTCGAAGGAAAAGAAAAGCCAAATACGAGTAAATCGAAAACCCAACCAGTTGGTAGTTTATAAAACAAAGTTTAGCAATAATAAAACATACACATAGTAAACTCTTTGTACACACACACGCACCCAAAGGGGGGAGACTACAACTTGGACTTTGGCTTCTTGAGCATGTCGCGCAGGATGCGACGCAGGATCTTGCCACTGGGGTTCTTTGGGATTTCGTCCACGAAGATCACGCCACCCCTCAGCCGCTTGGCCGGCGAGGCGAGCTCGTGCACGAACTGGATCACATCCTTCTCGGTCAGCTGGACGTTGGCTTGCTTCACCACAAAGGCCAGAGGCAGCTCGCCAGCCTCTTCGTCCGGCTTGCCAATGACCGCCGCATCCTTGATCTTCTCGTGGGTGAGCAGCAGGGCCTCAATCTCGGCGGGCGGCACCTGGAATCCCTTGTACTTGATCAGCTCTTTAATGCGGTCCACGATGAAGAACTCAAAGTCCTCATCGAAGTAGCCAATATCACCGGTGTGCAGCCATCCCTCCTTGATGGCCGTCTGCGTGGACTTGGTGTCCCCGATGTAGCCCTTCATGATGCCGTCACCCTTGAAACAAAGCTCGCCCCTCTCGTTGGCACCCAGAATCTTTCCCGTGTCCGGATCGATCACCTTGGCGTAGATGCCAACCTTGAGTACGCCCACGCTGCCAGGTTTGCAGAAGTCGTCGTTCTGCGTTAGCACGCTCAATGTGGACTCACTCAATCCATATCCCTGCCGGATGAAGGGCACACCAATGCGCTCCTTGATCTGATCCTCGGTCTCGCGACTGAGCGGTGCAGCTCCGCACAGCAGGACCATCAGCGAGGACAGATCGTACTTGTCCACGATGGGATGCTTGGCCAGGAAGACCATCAGCGGAGGCACCATGAAGGCCATCAGCACGCGGTACTTCTCGATCGCCGACAAGAAGAGGTTCTCCTCGAATTTGGGCAGGTACACAAGGCGAGCGCCCCTGCAGGCGGTGGTGATGAGCGTAAGGCAGCCAAAGGCGTGGAACCAGGGAATGACCGTCAGCAGAGTGATCTCCTCCATGGGGATCATCGTGGGCTGGCTGTTGAGAAGAGATCAAGGATGCAATCTATTCAAGAACTTACACTTATTCAAACTTACATTTGTGAGTCGAGGGTGGCCAGCAGGTTCATCTGGGTGAGCTGCACGCCCTTGGGCAGTCCCGTAGTTCCCGACGAGCACACAATGAGGACCACATCCTCGTTCTTGTTGGCCACCGGGGACGTGAATTCCGCCTGGGTCTTGAACTTGTCGTTGTCCATCAACTCATTGAGGGCATAGATGTTCTTGAAGTTCTTGGAGCTGCCGTTGAAGGCGATGATGCCTTTGACGAACTTATTCTTGCTGGCCACCTTGGCCACTCGGTCCAGAGTTAACTTGGACGCGAATATGATCTTGGGCTTGGACAGGTTGATGGCATGATCGACCTCGCGATCCGAGTAGGTCACGTTGAGAGGAGCCACCGTGGCGCCCACCGCAAAGCCGGCGAACATGGCCAGCGCAAAGTTGACGCTGTTCTCGCTGGACAGACCGATGACGTCGTTCTGCTTCACGCCCAATTTCTGGAGAATGTAGGCCAGCCGGACAATGGACTTGTGCATGAAGCTGGCCGAGTACTCCACCCCGTTGACGGCATCCACCAGCACTGTGCGGTCGCCAAAGCTCTTGTACTGGTCCAGGACATACTGGCCGAGGGATCTCGAGTCCTGGGCCTCTCGTTCGGTCACAGGACCGCCGAACACGATGTTACCGGGCAGGAGAGTCGAAGTCATATTGGGACTGAACGAATTAGAGCAATTACAGCAATTAGTGATATTACAATGCTTGATAAAAGATAAATAATGGTTCTTTTCTACCAGAAAAATATCCTACACGTTGGAAAAACTGTATAGTTCTTACTGAACTCGTTTTTTGGTAGCTACTGGCTAAGGGGGTTGAATGTTAAAGCAACCCTCGAACTCGAATCGAACGTTTTTCTTTCACTCCAATTGCCACACTTTGAACCCGGCGGCTATCTAATCGCATTCGACCAGCAGATCTTTGGGTGGCACCCAAGGTTTAAAGTTATTCGATGTTAACAACGTTCGCACTATCTCAGTTAGCGGATTATTCGAAATCTGCATGTTAGCCAGTCCACGTTCCAAAGGTCGTAGTTCGCTGCAGATGAGACGACACATCTCGCATCCGTCGCTCAATTGGCACTTGATTTTTAAGCAAACACGGGGAAAACTATGCAATGTTTATATTTTCCGCGGTCAGTTTGGTGACTGTCATTTATATATTTCCCATGATCCACTTACAGTCACTTTTTCTAGGTTACACCTCCTGGGCGATGCGAGCGGGAGCGGCTTTGAAGTGAAACTAACCGGGTTCGATTCGACAGAGGATGAAAAAGCGGGGCGGGCTGCGTTTATACCAAGATTAGATTAAGGAATTTGATAAGTCCGCTGGATCCAGAGCGCAGGCGCGTGCAGTGACACTCTTGTTTTTATTCAAAGTAAACTAAATATTGCAATAAAGGTCGTCCAGGGCGGTGAGGGTGGCGGCCGGGAGAAAATTCGCAGCTGTTCTGTTTAAAAACTTTCCCTGATGTGGCAACACATCATTATGTCAACTGTCAGTAGACAGTCTGGCAACGTCTTGGACTTAATTTTATTTACGCGCGCTACTTTTTAGTTTGTAGAGTATATTCGTTCCACAGGTTTTATATTACTCGAACATCGAGCAATAATTATATGAATATTTAACTTATGTGATATCTTATGAATTTAAGCATTATATTATATAAGATTATATTATCTTATTGGCATCAAATATGTAAGTCTGATTCGAAAAAACATTTCTTTTGAGGTAATTTTTATAACGGTACACATCAATTCCAATAGAATGTGTTGTATTTCACTCGTATGTCTTAAACTCTGCAGAAAGTAAGTAGATATAGTAATAAAAACCAAGTATGAGACAAATGCAATCCCCAACCAGTTGGTCGTTTATTAAACAAAGTTAAGCAATAATAAATCCTGCATCCAAAGGGAAGAAACCAATCCGAAGCTCTTACAACTTAGACTTTGGCTTCTTGAGCATGTCGCGCAGGATGCGACGCAGGATCTTGCCACTGGGGTTCTTTGGGATTTCGTCCACGAAGATCACGCCACCCCTCAGCCGCTTGGCCGGCGAGGCGAGCTCGTTCACAAACTGGATCACATCATTCTCAGTTAGCTGGACATTGGCTTGCTTCACCACGAAAGCCATAGGGAGCTCGCCGGCCTCTTCGTCCGGCTTGCCAATGACCGCCGCATCCTTGATCTTCTCGTGGGTGAGCAGCAGAGCCTCAATCTCGGCGGGCGGCACCTGGAATCCTTTGTACTTGATCAGCTCCTTGATGCGGTCCACGATGAAAAACTCAAAGTTATCATCAAAGTAGCCAATATCACCGGTGTGGAGCCAACCCTCCTTGATGGCCGTCTGCGTGGACTTGGTGTCTCCGATGTAGCCCTTCATAATTGCGTCGCCCTTAAAGCAGAGCTCGCCCCGCTGGTTGGCACCTAGAATTTTGCCTGTGTCCGGATCGATGACCTTGGCGTAGATGCCCACCTTGAGTACACCCACGCTACCAGGCTTGCAGAAATCATCGGTCTGCACAAGCACGCCCAACGTGGACTCACTTAGACCGTAGCCCTGCCGGATGAAGGGCACACCAATGCGCTCCTTGATCTGATCCTCGGTCTCGCGACTCAGCGGTGCGGCTCCGCACAGCAGGACCATCAGCGAGGACAGATCGTACTTGTCTACGATGGTGTTCTTTGCCAGGAAGACCATCAGCGGGGGCACCATGAAGGCCATCTTTACGCGGTACTTCTCGATGGCTGACAAAAACTGGTTCTCCTCGAATTTAAGTAGGAAGACCAAGCGGGAGCCCATGCAGGAGTAAATGATGAGCGTAAGACAGCCAAAGGCGTGGAACCAGGGAATGACGCTTAGTAGCGTTGTCTCCTCCATAGGGATCTTTGTGGGCATTCTGTTGAAAAAAGAGCAAAAGGATCATGTCAATCATTCAGTATCTTCAAAAACTCAAACCTACAATTGTGAGTCGAGGGTTGCCAGCAGATTCATCTGGGTGAGCTGCACGCCTTTGGGCAGTCCTGTGGTTCCCGACGAGCACACAATTAGAGCCACATCTTCGTTCTTGTTGGCCAGCGGAGACGTGAAGTCCGGCTCTGTCTTGAACTTGTCGTCCTCCATTAACTCATTGAGGGCATAGACGTTCTTAAAGTTCTTGGAACTACCACTAATGGCTATTATGCCTTTGACGAACTTATTCTTGCTGGCCACCTTGGCCACTCGGTCCACAGTACTCTTCGATGCGAATATGATCTTGGGCTTGGACAGATTGATGGCATGATCGACCTCGCGATCCGAGTAGGTCACATTGAGAGGAGCCACTGTGGCGCCCAAGGCGAATCCGGCGAACAAAGCCAGTGCAAAGTTGACGCTGTTCTCGCTGGACAGACCGATGACGTCGTTCTGCTTCACGCCCAATTTCCGGAGGATGTAGGCCAGCCGGACAATGGATTTGTGCATGAAGCTGGCCGAGTACTCCACTCCGTTGACGGCATCCACCAGCACAGTCTGGTCGCCGAAACTCCTAAACTTGTCCAGGACATACTGGCCGAGGGATCTCGAGTCCTGGGCCTCCCGGGCGGTCATGGGACCGCCGTACACGATGTTACCGGGCAGGAGAGTCGATGCCATGTTATAACTGGAAAGGAAAGAGACATTTGTATAAAGCTCTTTATCTACGACCATAATAAACAACTCCTCAGGAACTCTGTTAAACCAGGCGGCTATCTAATCGGACTCGACCCGCAGATCTTTATCAGAAAGTATCCATTCAAGCGATGTTAAAAATATCCTCCCTATCTTAGCTTTCGGATAATTCAAAATCTTCATGTTAGCTAGTCTACGTTTCAAAGATCGTAGTTCTTAGCAGATGGAGCAACTTACACATTTACATATCAATTCGCATCCCACTCTCAATATTCAGTTGATTTTTTGGCAACCACAGGTCAAACCTTATCTATACGTTGAGTATATATTATATATATACATAGTTCCCCTGAGATCCACTTACGGTTACTTTTTCTAGGTAACAAATCCTGGGCGATGCGTGGGGTAGCGCCTTCTGTGCGAAACTGATAGTGCTCTCTTCGGCAGAGGATCACGCATCGGGATGCGTTTATGCTGAGATTAGATTAAATAATGTGATAAGCTCGATCCAGAGCGGAGAGAATACGCAGCTGTTCAGTTTGAAAACTGTTCTCAGGGTGGCAGCACTTAGTCATGTTAAATGTCAATCTGGCAACACCTCGGGTTTATTTTTATTTACGCGCGGTACGCTTAGTTTGTAGGGTATATTGGTTATTGAGCTTTTACATATATGAGATTTCTTATATTGGCAGTACTTTAACATAAAATACTTCCAAACGGAGGGTATTTTTTATTTTTTCGTCGATTTATATATATGTAGTGTAATATATGTACGTATTAATTACCTTCATTCAGCGATCTCCAGTACTTGCATGAAGGCTTTCACGATCGTAGCGCACAACCGAGTCTCTGCCGATCAATCCGGTACCTAACACTCATCGGAGTGGAGTAATAGCGCAAGTATAGGAAATATGCCAGAGACCAATACTTAGTTGTTGATATTCTTGGGCGTGGAGCAGAAGTCCCATTCCGTCGTAGCCGTAGAACTGCTCAAGATAAACGTAATCAGCGTAGTATTTTCGATCGCACGGCCGTTTAGTGGTTAATACATATCTCGCTCTTGATAGGTGCGGTGCAAATATTTTGGGGTGACACGCCCTACCCTCCCCAGACCTCGCCAGCAGTACCAGCCAGTGCCACACCATGTCCGCCTCCAAGGCCCAGAAGTTCTACAAGCTAGACATTAACCGGACAGAATGGGAGATCCCGGAGATGTACCAGAACCTGCAGCCCGTGGGCTCGGGCGCCTACGGCCAGGTGTCAAAGGCACTGGTGCGGGGCACCAACATGCATGTGGCCATCAAGAAGCTGGCCCGCCCCTTCCAGTCCGCCGTTCATGCCAAGCGGACGTACCGGGAGCTCCGGCTGCTGAAGCACATGGATCATGAGAACGTGATCGGACTGCTGGACATATTCCATCCGCATCCGTCGAACGCGTCGTTGGAGAACTTCCAGCAAGTCTACCTGGTCACGCATTTGATGGACGCCGACCTGAACAACATAATACGGATGCAGCACCTGTCGGACGACCATGTCCAGTTCCTCGTCTACCAGATTCTCCGTGGGCTGAAGTACATCCACAGCGCCGGAGTGATTCACCGCGACCTGAAGCCCTCGAACATAGCCGTAAACGAAGACTGCGAGCTGCGCATACTGGACTTCGGACTGGCGCGTCCCACGGAGAACGAGATGACCGGCTATGTGGCCACGCGATGGTACCGGGCGCCCGAGATCATGCTCAACTGGATGCACTACAACCAGACTGTGGACATCTGGTCGGTGGGCTGCATCATGGCCGAACTGATCACCAGGCGCACCCTCTTCCCGGGCACCGACCATATCCACCAGCTCAACCTAATCATGGAAATGCTGGGCACGCCGCCAGCAGACTTCATGAAGAAGATCTCCTCGGAGAGTGCCCGCTCCTACATCCAGTCACTGCCACCCATGAAGAGGCGTAGCTTCAAGAAGGTATTCGAGAACGCCAATCCGCTGGCCATCGATCTGCTGGAGAAGATGCTGGAGCTGGACGCCGAGAAGCGTATCACAGCCGAGGAGGCACTGGCCCATCCGTACCTCGAGAAGTACGCGGAGCCCAGCGATGAGCAGACCTCGCCGCCATACGATCACAGCTTCGAGGATATGGATCTGCCGGTGGACAAGTGGAAGGAGTTGATCTTTAAGGAGGTGACCAACTTCAAGCCCCCACCCTCGTTTGCTCAGGTCCTCAAGGATGTCAAGTAAGAAGCGATCCACCCCAACAAGGACTTAAAGTATTAAACAGGAAGTTTACTTTTATACCGAAATATATATGTTTGTACAAGTATGTTGACTAATCATTTTCTTTTTATATAAAATATAAATGTTATTACCAAGTTTGTTATGGCCGCTAGTACTGTAAATTGTACAATAAATCCGTTTAAAAATTGTTTACAAACATCATGAAATTGCTTTTATGACTAATCGATCGATTGATCGATGGGGGGAGGTCGTTAACATCCTAAAATCGTTTCGTTGTTCGTTATTCGAATTACCCATTTCCTCTGTTATCAATTAGCTAGGACAAATCCGGTTTCTAAGAGAGTGAGAGCTGAATCACTTATGTATTTACTGATAAGAACTTGCTGGGTTGGAGTTCTCTAGTACGAGTGCAGTAAGCGTTTAATTGTCGAACCGTTAAGTTTATTCTGCTCCTCACAAAAATATATAAAAAACAATGCCTGGTTTCACGAAAATAAGAGTGAATGGCAACGAGTGGGTGACTCCAGACATTTACCAGCTAGTTAGTCCCCTCGGAGCCGGCTCCTACGGCCAGGTGGCCAAGGTGAGACTGCAAGGCAGCCCCAACCATGTAGCCATGAAAAAGTTGCTGAGACCGTTCGAGACCTCGGAGCATGCCAAGAGAGTCTATCGCGAGATTCGCCTGCTCAAGCACATGGACCATGTCAACGTGATCAGCCTGCTGGACACCTTCCATCCGCCGTCGCCGAGTCCCACGCCCACAATGGATGACTTTCAGCAGGTGTATCTGGTGACTCACCTGATGAGAGAGGACTTGCATAGCTTTACGCGTAGAGTTGTGCTCAGCGACCACGAGGTGAAGGTGATCCTCTACAAAATCTTGAGGGGTATTAAGTACATCCATAGCGCCGGAGTCCTGCATCGCGATCTGAAGCCCCAGAACATTGCCGTGAATCCAAACTTGGAGGTTCGCATTCTGGATTTCGGCTTGGCTCGGATATCGGCCCAGGATATGACTGACTATGTGGGGACAAGGTGGTACTGTGCTCCTGAGCTCCTGTTCTGCTGGGATCAATACACAAAAGCTATTGATATGTGGTCCGTGGGTTGCATCCTGGCGGAACTTATCATGGGCCGTGCCCTCTTCCCTAGCACTCATACCCTAAATCAACTAGAGCTCGTGCTTAACTTTACGGGCAGACCTTCGGACGAGTTCATCAGCGGAATAAGAGATAATGGTGCCCGTCAGTACGTGGAACGTTATCCCTATCGGGAAGGATGCAGTTTTCAGCAGAGGTTCCCTGGTGTTGATCCGGTGGCCGTGGACTTGATGGAGAAAATGCTGGAGATGATTCCCGATAAACGAATTACAGCCGACGAGGCAATGAACCATCCTTATCTCAGGGACTTAATTGAACCGCACCACCATGTTGAGGATTCTGCTCCCGCTTACGATCAAAACTTTGAGAACATGAGTCTGCCCGTAAATTGCTGGAAGGAACTAATACTCAATGAGATTAAGAATTTCAATCCGCCGGTATTTTACGCCGAGGCGTTGAGAAGTTTGTACAATTGAAAAATTATAAATGTTTGCCACGAAATAAATTTAAAATAAAATGTTTTAGCGGAGATTAGCCAAACGTCTTTGTTTGATCCATGGGGTTAGATCTTTTAATTGGAAAGTGTGCCCAACGAAAGTACATATGTACATGTACCCAATTACGGGAAATCCCAAGTTTAGCAATTCAAAGATAACAGTTAATGGAGTACCCTTAACATAGCAACCCGATCTGGCAACGCCGCCAACAGCTGACTGGCCTTATCTGCCGGCTGTCCTTGTTGTTGTTTTCATTAAAAATAAAAGAAGCGACGATGTTGAGCCTGCGAACATCATTAAAAAGCTGCCTTTCCGCTCGCAGCAGGAGCATCTCTGCCCTGTACATAACGGGTGACAAGGCCAACGAAAACTACGTAACCCTGCAACCGTACTTGGACTTCAAGGAGACCTTCAGCGACGGCGAATCTTTGGAGCGAAGCATCGCCGGCCGAGGCTTGAACATCCGACTGGAAAGTGTGTTCAGCAAGTATCAGAAGTACCAGAAGCACCACAACCAACTGACGAAAGTGACAGAGGAACGGGAGACTATAACCAAACGGCTGAAGGAGCTGACCAAGACTGGAGCCGCATCAGAGCAGCTTGAGGAGCTCAAGGAGCGTGGAAAGGCGTTGCGCAACGACTTGAAGACGCTGAAACAGGCACTCTACCCCATAGAGGATGACTTTATACACGACTACCTGCATCTGCCGAATCGCCTACATGCCCAGTGTCCCACTGGCGACGAGCAGAAGCTGCTCTATCGCCACAGCCTGCCCAGCTCTGGAGCGAAGGCTGATACTCCCTCCCATTTGGTCAGCAAGGATCTCATCCATTTTGTGGACAACAACCGGTACTATTTGATGGAGGAGGCTGCTCACTTCGATGTCAATGCCATGCAGTCCCTGACCCGCTATTTCGTGAAGCACGGTGACTTCATTCAAACCGCCAATCCGGACTTTGTGCGTTGCGTCCTCCTGGAGGCAAGTGCCACGCCCATGGACGACTATCATCTGGTGCGGGAGGAGCATCTGCAAAATAAGATCAACACAGCCTACCTGACGGGAGGAGCGGCATTCGAGAGCTACCTGGGCGCCATGACCAAGCTGTGCGTGTATCCCTCTGTCCTGCCGCTGCGCTATGTGTGCTGTGGTCGCAGCTACAGTCGGGCAGAAGCGAGGCTATACGGACCCAATCCCAGTCTCTATACGGCGACGCAAACGAACGCGGTGCAGAGCTTTGTGGCCACACAAACCGCCGACGAAGCGGACGCCCAAATGGAGCTGATCTTGAGTCTGGCCATAGACTTTTACAAAGCCTTGAATATTCCCTTTCGGATTGCTTACGCACCAGCAGCGACTCTCACTCCAGCCGAGAGCCTGCGAGCAGTCATCGAGGTATATGCCCCTTCGCTGCAGCGCTATGTTTGCGTGGGCAGGATCAGCAACTACGGAGACTTTGTGTCCAAGCGGATCCTATTTAGCACGCGACGTGAGAAGCACTACGATTTCCTGCACCTGATCGGAGGACCCGTGCTCTACACCGCGCGTCTAATAGGAGCTCTCCTGGAGCACGGCGTGAGTCTGGCAGACTGCCAGCTTCTGGGGTCCCCAGCCCGCCAGGAGGCAGTTCGGCAACAGGCCCTGCAGCAGTTCAAGGACCTCTTCACGTAGAAAACAATCCTTGTTCAGTTGTGTGTTGTTTTGTGTCCTTAAGTCTAACAATAAGTAAAAGTTAAGCTTTACATACAATTATTTACAATCTAGTGTAATCTCATGGTCTGCCGAGGGCTGCTGCTGCTGCTACTCGTTATTCGTTGCACTTGATCTGCTGCTTGGAGAAGCTCCTGCGAAAGTTCTCACACTTGGGCGTTGTGAAGGTGAAGACGTTCCTGGAGTCGTCCAGGACGGAATTGGGACTGGACCGCGGCACCCTCAGCACATAGGTGGTGTTGTACTTGAGTTTGCTAAACTCCAGCGGGTCCCTCTGTAATCACAAGGGCAGTGAAGAAAGTTAATATTGAGTCTACAATGTGCACCTATGCCCCTAATCCAATTCCCTCGCTCACTGGCCCTCTATTTGATTGGCATTTCGCCACGTACGGGCCATTGTTAAGGCGTGTTTTTCGTGTCAAACGAAGGAAACATGAGTCCGCCTTATTAACCAATCCCCCACGGTCAACGATGTTCCATCGATTCGCCCTTGCCCGGTGGTCCAGCCGATCGGCACGAACCCAGAGACCCAGCAGTTCGACGTGTGGCTCGTGGCTCCCGGCTCCCAGCTCCCATCTTCATCGCCATGACGACGGCTATTACTTACTTTGGCGCGAATCGCCCGGAACTCGCGCTGCTCGCAGTTCGTCTCCTGGGGACACAGTTCATAGACCCTGCAAGCGAATGGGGGTAGTGGGGTGTAATTTCTGGATTTTGGCAACTTGTTTACTCAATAATTACTTCTCCTTGTGTGGCTGGAAGCCCAGAATCTGCACAATCATGCCGAACTTCCGGTTCAGCCGGAAACGTACTTCATACGCGGCGTCGGCGTCCGTTGTCCGGTTCGCAACGAGCGGCGAAACCTCATTGAGGCCGCCAGCCGGCGTTGTCGCAAGTCGTTCCGTGCTGGTGCTGAAGCTAATGGTGCCGCCAATGTGATGATACCTGCGCTTGTACCCGCTCCCGGAGCATTGGAGCGGGGCGTATGGCTCCAGGGAGTGGAGCGTCGTGTTGAATAGCATCGACCTCTTGTCGGATTTGAGGCGTCGGGTTCCTATATACGAGATGGCCTGCACCTGGATGTAGTACGAGGAGTTTGGCAGCAGCTTCTTGATCTCGAATTGGTGGGTCTGCAAGCATCGCCAGCTGATAGAAATGAGGGGTTTTTTTGTTGGGGTGATTAAAGCGGGCTACTCACGTCCTTCACGTAGGTATCGAGGGTGATCATGGAGGCCTCCGCACTGTTTACATACAGGGACCAACTGATCTTGTACTTTTCCACCGGGAGATTCGACTTGGAGGGACACCAGACCAGCTTAACGTTCATGTAGCGACCATCGAACTGCTTCGCGACGATCTGCGAATCGATTGGGGCCTTGGGTGGCTTGGGGTCTGGGGTACATTAGTTATTAATTAATTTATTAATTCATTAATCTTGTTACTTACTGCCCGTGGAGGGAAAGGGATCGCTGGGCTGTGAGTAGCCGCGGAACCCAAAGGCATTTACGGCAGCCACCCGGACCTCGTACCAGCGACCTGGTCGCATGTGAAAGAAGATATATGTGCTGTGGAATGTATAGAAGGAATATAGGAATGGTAAGATCCGATATAGAGCTCAACCTACTGCTTGCTGTGTCCAATGTTCTCCTCCATGATCTTCTCCACCTTCTGCCACTGCCAGGGACCCAGCTTTCGGGTCGCAAAGTGCCGTCCAATGTGTGAGCGCACCTCCACGTGGAAGTAGTAGACCAGCAGCGAGGACTCGATCTTCAGCTCCACACCATGACCCCGCGACCTCTTGAAGTACAGGATCTTGGGTATCGGTGGCAGCAGCGTGTTGTTCCTCACGCCCAGGGGTTCCACGCACATGGGGCCGCAGCTGGAGGCACAGCACTTTTGCACCTCGGGGCATTCGTGGTCGTACTGGCAGTTGTCCAGGCAGGAGAGCCTCAGACGCGTCTGCCTACCGATCTTGGGACAGCCGCCTGCCCGGGGACCCAGCAATTTGTCCTGGATGCACTGATCCAGGCACTCATCCCCTTCGGTGATCGACGGCTCACCGCCGCACCTCGCCAGGCACTGCAGCTCGAGTATTTTATCCTTGACATCGCTGCTATCCCGGAACCAGTGCGCCACCCTCTGTCGCTGCAGTTGATTGAACGAGGATGCTGATGAGGAAGACGCTGAGAAGGTGGAGTGCCACTGGCCTAGTAGGAGCAGCGCCAAAAGCGCCGCTTGAATGCTGCTTCCCATCCGAACCGAACCGATCCTCGGTGTGTGCAATCTGCAAATGATCATCAGGCGTCAGGTGATCAGCTTTGCTCTCGGTTTCTGGACATTCCGTGCGTTCGTAATTTGTGCCGATCATCAGCATCCGTTGATTATGCTGAAGGATCGCCCGCTCTGTTCGCTCTGCTCTGTCCCCGTTCTGATCCCAATGCCTCAGATGTTCGATCGCGGTGAGAACCGAACCGGTTTCACCCATTTTGCATGACCAACTAACTAATCATTCCTCGCATTTGTGTGCCGCCCGGCCCCCGGTCCCCGGTACACGCCTCGAACCCGAAGTCGAGGCAATGAAAATGCAAAAAAATACATAAATGTATCTCAAGTGCTTGACAGGACTTCAAAGCGCGCATCATAGTGCGTGCCACGAGAGCATTGGACGGACGGACGGACTGTCTCTTTGCTCCAACTATGACTCCCCGATGCCCTACATTCGATTTACGAATGAATTTGAATGATCTTAGAATTTGTTTGCGATAGTTAAGTGTGTATGGATTAGTTCTTAAGGTTATCATCAGCTTGCAGCTAGAACCCATTGGGAATTCTAGTAAAAAACAAGCGTTTTAGGTATTATTTTTATGGAAACTATCGATTATACTTTCTAAAGTTATTTGATAACAGTTTTTTCTTATTTAAACCATTAAATATTTTTAAATTAACCCATTAAAGTTCCCTCATTACGAGGTAAATGTAATTTATAAGTTAATTCTGTAAAAAATGCATCATTTTAATATTACACAAATTTCAAGCTTTTTAACAAATGGAAATCCATTTAAAAGGTGTCTAAAAGTATGCAATAAAATGTTTGAGGTACCAAATTCAAAGTAAACTTTTTGTAGCACGGATTTGGACACTTTTTGAAGGGATTTCATAACTCTAGTGGTTTCTGTAGCACCCCCAAAAATAAATAACACAATAACTTTAATATTTAAATCCCTATTTTTGAGTGTAGTAATCTTCGCACCTTTCCACATACTTGCTCAACTCTTGCCAGCATAATTTTGCATCTACAAATTTCTAGGAAGCCCTGCTGCTGCACAGATTCCTTTAGAACTGTGTTTACCTTGGCCATGAGCAATGTGCTCGCCGCGATTCCATGTAGGGTATTTAGCACGCAAATGGGAAACTAATGTTTTATGGTATGGTCGATGGTCGTCGGTTTATGCTGTATTTGTTGCCGTTCGACTGCGTGTGAATGTGCAGGCAGTGAAAACAAAATCGAGAAAAATACGACTACGACGAATGTGCGAGAGCTGCAAGTGGATGTCACCACATCCACAGTCGCAGCTACAGCAGCTACATCCACAGGGGCAGCACCAGCAGCAGCAGCAGGCAGCAGCAGCAGCAGGAGCTTCATCAGATCACATCACAGAAGCCTAGCCAGCAGATGCCGCACATACCAAGGCGATACAGACACTCTGGGAGCAGTCGAGTGGAGAAGTGGTGCAGTGGCAGCCAGGAGGTAGATGCCATGCCGCAGCTCCCATATATCCCACAATTAAGGTGAGAAAAGTAGAAGCGAAATCGATGGGTCCTTTCCTTAGATATAACTTAAATGGTTAAACCTCAGAGGATCATTTAACATGATCTCTGGACCTCATAGGAATGGTAATATTATTTCAAATATATCTCGATTATACCAATAAGAAAGCCCCTTCTGCCCTATTGTCTTGACCGCCGCTGTTGCGGACTGCGACTCCGACTGGGATGCGATCGACTCGGGGGCAGCGGAGCCTGGGATATACCAGGAGGGGAAGCAGCAGCAGGGACTGACTGGCCCGGGGCGGCCTAACTGAGGGACATTAAGCGACAAATGAATGTGCGCGACGATCGACGCAAGAAGATGAAGCGGCGACTGCGACGATCACTAAGAGCAAGAGCAGACGAGATGAAATGCACCAAGTTCCGCGGAACGAAAAATTTGCAACAAAATTGGGCAGTAAAGCGACGGCAATGCTGGGGCTTTGGGGGATCGTGGATCGGGCATGGGGATGGGGATGCAGCCGCAGCAGCATGCGGATCGCGACCACGACTCTTCCAGATGAATGGGTTCTGCGGCTGACGCTGATGAGACAGTCGCGCCGAGGATCGCGCCGGTCGTCGCAGCCAAGCTGGCTGCCGTTGCGTAGAGGCGATTAATTGCTTTTAACGATTCAAAAATTCAAAATTACTTGTTATGCTTCCACGCACACACAAAGGCGGAAAGGCACTTGGCGAGAGCATATAGCACATATAGTGTACAGAGCCAGCACACACAAGCGATGCACCGAGCAAATATTTCTTCTAATATTTGGAATATAATAAATCAAGTGACTTTGTAGCATATTAAAATATCTAGCCTTTAAAACATATACATTTAAAATAAATATATGGCTCACTGTAACGATTTATAAAAATGTTTTTAAACCTATACGACATAGTTTTCCTTGTGAATTAAGTAAATATATTATTCTAAGGGATTTAAAACTAAAGAGAGTTTAAAAAAGGTTTAAAATGTCCTAATTCGATTATTTTCTCTCTACGAACATCCACATAAAACCATACAAATTCTGGGGAATCACCATCTAAAAATATTCTTGACTTTTGTATCTCTTTGGAATAAATTCCATCTTTTAAAAGCTTCTTTCTAAGGTAACTTTGCTTTACTTACTTTAAAATAATAAATGAAAAAGCGACTTTATGCCAAAAACACTCAAAGATCTTTTCAAAGCCAAAAAGCAGGATCTATAGCTGTTTCAAATGGCAGCCAGCTCTTCCTCATCAGTATCCGAAGCTGTCCAGCATTCAGCATAAATACCATCAGTTTGGACTTGTTGGGAGTTTTGATACAATGCAAGCGATATTATTGTGCTTTTAAAAATTAATATTACTTCAATTAAAAGGTGTAAAATCAAAGGTGTGAGCGTGAGCACATTTTTTCCCAGTGCATGCACAGGGGAGTTGTTAAGGAGGGCAGCACAGATGGAGTTGGGTATGGGGTTGGGAGGATGAGAATGAGGATGAGGGGCACTAAGATCCGGATCGATTTCGTCGTTGACGTCGTTGCTGTGATAAATCGTTGGTGGTTGCTGCTGCTTCTGTTGCTTTTGTTTTGCCTCCAGTGGCTGCAGCTCCTCCTCCATCGCCATCGCCATTGCCATCTCCTCCACCTTCATTTCCATCTCCGTCCTCCAGCTGCCTTCGCTCGGGACTTAGTACAATAGCAAAAGCACGAGGCCCGGCGACAATGGATGGCCAGCAGCGCACCAGCAGTGCAGACCCAACAGCAGTAAGGCGACCTCAAAGCCCAAGCAGCAGCAGCAGCAGCAACTGTGTGTAATATGATGCAAATCGTTTAACACTTTGACCAACAGCAGCAACGTCATCGCATTGTTGCCTCGGCTTCGGCCCAAGTGCATTGGTGGTGCAAAAAAAAAAATCAAAATAAATAAATAAAACAGAAAATAAAATAAATAAAAGTTAACGTTCAAAGAGGGCAAACGAGGAGGCGAGTGTGTAACAAAACACCCCAAAAGGAGACGTGGCGAGGTCGAGGCACCATCAATTTCGGGTACGCAGAGAGATCAATTTGAGAAGTTCGACGATCTGTTTTTTTGGGGAGAAGGGTTCCATTATCGGCCACGATCATTGCTGAATCACAGTTATCCGTAATGTAAATATCCACTGATTGTTTACTGTGGCGAAATAAAAGAAATCGTGCACGGTTCCCTTCTCAAATAGCGGCGGGAAAAGCATGATAACAGAGTGTGAGTCAGGAGAGAAGTCAGCGATTTGAAAAATAATTTCTCATCAAAAATATCGCAAAAGTTTGGAACAAATATTTTCTTATTGAAATAAAAACTTGGATTTGTATGGGAAATTATTGTAAACAGGTATAGTGGAAAGTGGAAAGATATGAGGCTGTGAATAGCTTGAATTTTCTTTCATTTTGTTCATGGGTTCTAAGAAGAAATTTCTTAGATCTTTATTTAATAGAAGAAGATCTAACTGGATCCTTTACGAATAAGAACTTCAGAAATCTGAGCATGTAATTTCGAGGTTATTTCCAAAAAAGGCTGTTTTATTATATTCAAATGAGATGGAGGAAATTCCACTTGTTAGAAGCTCGGTATCATTCCCTTTGTAGTGCCGGGATCATATTATGTGCCATTAAAGCCCAGCGTGGAAATCCAAGTAGTCAAAATGGAAGCCCATTTATGGGGTTCAAGCACCCAGCTGGGCATGAGCACAAGCTTGAGCTCAACCGAAGCGCATCCGAGTAGGATGTGGAAGCGCTGTCCATAGCGGTGTCGTATTCTATGTCAGGTTCTGTAGCTGAACCTGAAGCCTTTCTCAAGGTCCACCGATTATACATATATCTCGTGTGCACATTCAAAGTAGTACTTCCGATGGGTAGGTAGTATCGAGTACTTCAAAGGAACATGATAGGAAACACAGGGAAAGTAGAAGCTGTGAGGATCTTACGGAAGTGAATGTTAGAAAGGTATGGTAGTAAATGCTGAACCAGGTTTAAAATATTGGGACCGTATCACCCAAAGATACTGTTTGAAATATTCTCATTTCTCTTATTAAGCTTGGTTTTTTACTGAACTATCACAGGGGGAGGACTTTACTTAATTTGGTCATTTCGAATGAATATATTAAACTTTTTCTCATAGGATTGGGAGCAATATTTTGTAAAAAAATATGTGTTTTTATGATTAAGGACAAGTTTTCAAGAGATATCATCTGTTTTCAGAAAAATTTGTTCCGAAAATATGGAAATATTTTTTTTTGCAAGGGAGATCTTTGCCCTAAAGGCTTAATTTCGAGTTAAAAACTTAAGATATATTTTAGCTTATAAAACATTTATAAGCTTTCCCAATCCCAAATCGATTAGTTTTCTCAGTGTTTTATAGGCTTCTTTCTGATTTTAATAGCAAACGCGAAAGGCCGGTGCCTCAAGTGTCCGGCGTAGAGAGCTTTCCCGTGTGACCACTGCAATGGTGCGGCATGTCACCCATCGTTACCCATCGCCCATCCCGCTACGCCGCTGGCACCCCGCCCGCATCATCCTTACGCATCCGCAATTAGCACGAAGGCAATCTCATTTTACGCCGACGGAATCGCGCAAATGGCGAGTAGTGCGAAGCATTTATAGGTACTCACAATATAATGGAAACACTTTCGGGGAAACACTTTCGGATGCACTGGCTCCACTCCGCGATCTGCGCGGTCCGCGGTCCTCGATCTCGAACACCTACGCAGCCCGAGCGCCTTCTTTGATGATCGCCTGCTGCCACTTTAATTCTTAATTCGTCGCCCTGTTCCGATTTCCGCTCCTGGGAACTTGGAGCTTGGAGCTGACGACTTGGAACCCAAACTCAAACTCAAACCAAACCGAACCGAACCGAACCGAATAGAATCCGAAACAGAAACTGAAACCGAAGTGGGAGCTCTTTTCGTGCGACCGTTGCGCTGCAGCCGCCAAGAGAGAGTGACACACTGAACGGCCTGCAGGGCTCCATTGCCAGTCTCCCGTTCCCGCTCTCTCAGGCAGTGCACAGTGGTCAAAGTGAATGATCTAGTGGTAAAAATATTCATACATTTTTAACACAAATTTTACAGAAGAATAAAATAAAGTTGAGTTAATAGAGTCATTTAATTTGAAAGCTTTTTAACAGCAGTTCACAACTAGACCTCGTAGGGAATTCTACGGCAACGCAACTTGTGTACTTTGGACTTTGTTCCACAATAGAAATTAAAAACAAATTTTAATATTTAAATTTAATGATGCTAATGGGCTTATGTTGACCACTGTGCAGTGATCCACTTGCTCTCTGGACCTCTCAGTTGTACTCGCGGTCCGTGTGCGTGCCAAAACAGAGATCGCGCCGCTGTCTCGCTCCCTCTCCTTTTCTACTACGATGCCGGGCCTCCCTTGTTTTCATTCAAAATTTCATTAAAGGATGCACATACTCAATCGCCCACTCCCACACACAAACACACACACACTCACACACCGGTCTGCTGTTTTGCATGCACCAATTACTTTATTTTCGTGATTTCATATGAATTTACACTGTGATTAACACGGGAACCTGAAAACAGATTAGGTTCTGATCGTTGGCATCCTTGGATTCCCACAGCATGCTGCCCTTCATCTGCAAAAGAGACGAGGTGAGTTATTATTTAGGTATTCGATACTGATTAAATATTTTGAATTTCGGTTTTAGATTCCTTCATAACTTTATCATTAGAAATATTTTTGTTTTCATTAAATCAATCAAATCAATCATCAGTTTGTTATTTATTGGAAGCTATTTTAAAGAGTAATATATATTACTTTTAAAAATGTACATTCATATTACCTTTAAGTATTTTGTGCCAGAACATTTATATTTTGTAACAGAAACAAGATTTCTTAAGTATTTTCAATATTATTCAATATTTCGAATTGTAAGCAGGATTTAAGGATGCCAGGACTCGCAATGGGTTGCCCTCCCTTTACAGAGATTTTTTATTTTAAGCTTGTCAATTTTGAGCTTAAGGTAATTTGTATAAAATCCGTACATTCTTACTAAACAACATTTTTAAAATTATATGAAGGTTTAATAGGTTTAGCAAGCTTTTGACTTATAGAAACCATAAAAATAATATTTTTATGATAGTGCTAAAATTCCCCTACTCACCACCGGCAAAGTTTCATTCACAAAGATGTTGGCCCAATAGGCCTTGCCGTTACTGGCACTCTCTATACATCCATGATCCCCGTCGCAGGGATCGGGGCTAATAGCGGCCTGTGTCTTGACGTAATTGAACACCCAGCGGACTTCGTGCTTCAGAAAGGAGACGCCATTGCCTATTGTGATTGGGATTATTGTTATTAAGATTATAAGTCAAATTCAAAGGGGGAGATACCGGAAATCAAACCCAATAAAAAAGAGAGAACAGCTGATGGTACTTTAAAATATTAAAATAATAATATTAAAATCAATGTAATTTATTTAAATTTTGTAGCTCCCTTTAAAGTTTAAAAAATACATTTTGCCTCTCTATTATTTTGACCTCAGGTGTGCACATTTGTTTATCACAAAACTCCAAACATTATTCCAATTAGATTGAATCTATTTTGCATGCTCCATTTAATAGCCAATAAATGGCCAATCTTTGTTTCAGCCTTCTCTATCGGCGGCCACGTACTCGAGATTTTCGATTCCTGCTGAGATCGATCAATCGCCTCGATTTCGTCTCCATTTCTGCTGACTCATCAAAATATCATTAGCCATTAATTATTGGATTTATGGACCGGGGCCCCCGGGCTGCAATCGCAACGACTGCATCGGAGTAAACAGTAGTACATAGTAGCCACCACACACATCGAGGCGAATTAAAAAAAAAACAGGAACATGGGCGAAATTTGGTTGATTTACAATCGTGAATCAATTATATTTACGGCAGGTGCTAATCATTATGGCCAACATCAATTGAGCACGCAGCCGAATACGAGCGAGTCCCTCTGGGGGTTCTACCAGCCCCTCCAAACATCCAGCGCACACCTGATCGTAACTAGATCTATTTTTAAGTACCAGTACCGGTCCCAGTGACTTTTGCTCTCTCCCGCCTCGCACTTTCTCCGGGGAAATGCGAGTATGCACGGATCTATGGACCGTTATCAGTGCGTTAATTCGCCCAGTACTTACCGTTATCATCGAAGCGCACGGTAACCTTAATGATCGCATTCCGGGCCATGGAGCAAGGCAGCGTCGTACAACTCTCGATCTCCAGGTAGCTGACCTGGTACAAAGAACCTGGAAAGAATCAAGATCCAGTGGAAAAAATTAATAAAGAGAATTTTAATTGAACAGAAATTTAAGGGATTAATAGATGGAAGAAGATAGTAGAGCTTCTTTAATTCAAATGATCTCATCATGATTCGGATTTCTCTGGATTTTAGCTAAATAAAAGATGAGAATTGTCATTAAATTAATACTGAACCTATACTTTAATATACATACTTTAATACTTTAATACTGAACTAATACTTTAAGTATTATAATACTTATCCTGAATTGATAAAAACTATACTTCCAGTGGGTACGTGACATTGTTCATGCCTTGCTTCCCCACCTACACCATGGCAACAAACTAAGGAGCCTATCTTTAAAACAAACTTTCCCAGCAACTAAGCCGAGTTATCTGCGACACACACACCTACGTATTCGCATTTCGGAATAATCTATAATCTATGACCAAGTGCACTTTTCAAGGCCTTAAAACAGTTTCTATCTTTAAATTGAACCATGTTCCAACCTATACTAACACTATTCTTTAATTAAGTTCTTTATTTGATTACTATCCTCTCAAGGGGTCCGATCACAATGGAAATAGCTAGGTAATCCCCACAATTGTTTACACTTCGTTGAGTCTAGAACATAAATCATTGATTTACTGTGACCAGTCCATAAACACTTCAGTTAATCAAAAGCAGTAAGAAACCAGAATAGAGTCAAAAGTTTGGTAAACCGTTTAAATGGTGAAACTTAAATGCTCTAAAAAGTTTGATTTTTGACAATAACATAAAGGCAAAGAGCACTAACCTAACCAACTTATTGTTGCCCATAAATCAGTTTTTATAATATTATTGATAAGAGAGTTTGAGTCAATCGACTAATTCTCTTTTCCCTATCGAAAAATCGCTATTCATATTATTTATAATGCATACAGATCTTTCGCGCGCATGACTCCATTTCTGGTGTCCGCCAATTTTAAAATTAGATCCTGATTGTATTTCCCATTGATTAATTGTGGTAATATATCATAAATCGTATTTATCATTTAACGTTAAATTAAAGACTTATCAACACAATCGGGGGAAATACACTATTTACGGTCGTTATATATTTTATTTAAAATCTGTAATTGAGTTCACGGAAGCAGCAGTCAACTCCACTTGATTATGGTATGTACAATGGGTTCTGATTATGGATCTGATCGCAAATACTCACTTGATGACGCTACAAATTATGAAATACATTTTTAGGTGGCACTCCTAGAAAGTGGGTTATTCTTCGTGAGTGGAGAGAAGATGGTGGTCGGTGAGGGCGAGATCATTAAAGTATAGAAACTAGTGAAGATCATTTCTGATGTTTTTCTAGGGACTTATTTTTTTTTACACGGAGGAGAGTCGATTTTTCGCTTAGAGGGAAAGTAATCTTAAAAGTAATATGCGCAGAAATATTGAAAATTAAATAGAGCAGGATCGAACTCGGAGCCTGAATAAGAGAACCCTTGAAGGCTTAAGCTTAACGGAGTATGCAAGCTAAGAACAAAATAGAGCAGGGTCGGGCACCGAGTGACAAGCTCGGAGCCTGAATAAGAGAACCCTTAAAGTCTTGAGCTAAACGGAATATCCGAACAAAGAACAATTAAATATATTTGTGTAAACCCAAGCGCGTAACGCTTTGTCTCCTTGATGATGTGTAGGTTTCCTTTTTCTACTTTCCTTTTTCTAGCTCGCAGTATTTTCCCGAAAAACTCTCAAAGGTCTGCTTGCAAGGATCTGCTAGTCTGTGCGGACGGAAAGATCTCTTAAAGAGTCTTCCAAGATATATCGGAATAGTCTAAACCAAAGAATACTCCCCTCGTACCTTGTAGAAATCAAACTTTTGTGACCTACTCACCGCAGTCTTCGAAGGGCAGAGATCTTAGGGACAAATACTTCTTGTAGGCGGCATCTGTAGTCGATCTGATCACTCCGCCGGCCAGTTCGTGGACAAAACAAATGACCAAGAGTATTTTTAGGTAGTAAGCCATGAAGGCGCCGCGCATGGCTTTATCAAATCTCCGGGATCTCGATTCACGATTCGATTAGAATATCGGACAAACGCGTTTCGCGTAGGTGTGCAAAAAAAGCCTCCAAATAATATCAATAACAATACAAAGGGGATCGATCGATAATGAGGATCACGGGCTATACGGGCAACGTTTTCAGCGCGATTCGTTTTGCTTGGCGGCTAACAGGTGACTGACACCCAGAGGCTAGTGGGCACCGCCAAAGTAGCTGGCCGCCTCTCTGTGCCTGCGGTCGGAGAGCACTGGGCAAACGTAAATAAATAAATATTTCGCGGGCGCTTAAGCAATAAAAACTGTGATTTATTGATTTGGAAGCAACCGATTGGAGCAACTAACGCTGACTCCGCTCACTCCGACTGATAAGGAGTCGCTACTGAAGATTTTGGATAGGTGGGAATGTCCATGACGTCGTCATCATCGGGGGCTTGTGTGTGGGTCAGGGAATAGGTGTTGGGGTGGCAGAACGAAATCAAGTACTACATCTGGCGATGTGTAGATAAAAGCAGCAAGCCACTTGACTTTAATTGAAAGTTAAAGAACCGAGCGTAGTAGCTTTATTAAATATTATTAGATAATGTCCTCGCCAATATATCAATTCGATCCGACATGCAGACGGAGCACCTCGAGGTGGAAAATTTCGGAATGTGACTCATGTCGGACTCCTCCTCCTCCTCCTCCTGCTCACTCAATGATCCCCTTCAGATAGTTGGTGTTCTTGATGATCCGGAAATCAGTGCGGAGCTGAATGAATTGCCGCACCACCGACTTGTCCAGATAGTTCTACGGTTAGATTATGGTTAGAGTGGCTTAAGAGTTGAAAAAGATTCTCGGCACACTTACCAGAGTGTCGCCCGTGCAAACCTCTTGGAGATTTTGCGGTTTCACCAGCAACAAATTGCACAAGGCATGTAGAATGTCAAAGAGCTGCGTAACCAGTGGACTATCCAGCTCGCGGATGCACTTGCGGTACTCGTTGACGTCGCAAATGGCGCACATGGCGCCAGCGGTGTTGAACTGCATGGTCTGCAGGTGATCGTAGATAATCCGATGCAGTCTTGTGCCAAATTCGGTTAATACATTCTGCAGATTCTCGCCATCAACGCATTTCTTGATCTGCGTAATCACGGGCTGTAGATTCTGGACAACTTGAAGGCAGGCCTAAGGGAAATCAGAAAAATAATTATAATTTAATGGAATTTAATTGATAAACCTTGACTTACCGCCGAGGAAATGGTATCCACATCCGTCTCCGGCTTGTAGTCGGTCTTCTTTTGTTCATACTGCAGATAGACCTTGACCCAGCCAATGACAGCGCTTATGGAACGGTCCAGACCCTGGTCCAGCTTCGTCTCGATTTGCTCCATGAGAATACGCTTCTTGAACACATAGTCCGAGTACTTGGAGGTGTTACTACAAAGTATATATAGAAATATATGCACAAACCTTTCTAGAATAAGAAGCACACCCACCTCACACAGGGTATAACCGAGGTGTGGCACAGCTTGTCCAGCAGATGGACAATGATGTTGGTCTTCTGGACCACATCGAAGAAGTACAGCTGGGGAAAGACCCTGCCCTCGGCCAGGGGCACTGCCTGTAGGCCCAACTCCAGGGCATAATCCACGTGCTCATGCATCAGGAAACGCAGCAGGATGTCGTTTAGCTTGATGGCATTGCCTGGCAGCTCCGACTCGCTGGACAGAAGGCGGCAACGCTTGAGGGAGGCCTTGGCCTCCTGCAGCATGTTAATGGCCAATTCCTCGGAGAGAAACGTCTCTCCGCCATAGTCCTCGATGGCGGCTATATTGATGTTGGCTCGCGTGGCTATCAACACCTCCATGTTGCGTCGAAAGCCCTTGGTGGTCTGCGTCTTCTGGTGCTTCTTGCTGGCATAGAACTTCTCCAGCTCCGTCGAGCACTTGGCAGTGAGGCATTTCGTTTCCATCTCAGCGTAACCGGCCAGGTGCTTCATGAAGATCTGCTGCGTCAGCTTGTGCAGCAAGTCGTCGTCGATGGTGGACATGTAGACTTGCAGATCCGTGGAGAGCTTCAGGGTGCTGCAGGAATAACCTGAGATAGAGGAGGAGAAAGACTCTCTAGAGGATTGCCGTGAGCTTACCGTGAGTACAGCTCGTAGAGGGTGCGCAGGTACTTCTCCTCGTCCTTCTTGTCCTCCAGCTTGGTCATCGCATACTGGTGCAGCTTCAGCTGATAGATGTTCAGTATGAACTTGGACATGACCTGCTGCGGATTGGCAAACACCTTCTGGATGATCTCGTAGTGGTGCTTGCACAGCGGCACAATGCCAATGAAGATGTCCTTGCCGCTGTACGGCTGCATCTGACTCTGCTCGATGTACGCGTCCACGCACTGCGTGTAGCCCTTGAATTGGGACAGTATCTGGGCGAGGGTCTTCATCCGCTCAATGTCCTCGCTCTTCTGGGCGGTGGCAAACTCTTCAATCAGCCGCCGCTCAACTTCGTCGTACTTCTTTTCGATTTTCCTCTTGGACTCGGCAAAGTTGCCGGGCGGCAGATCCTGCGAGATGGCATACAGCTTCTGGATAACATCGGCCGCCTCGCTCAGGCGAGCGGCATCCGTGAATATGTCGTTGACAATCACGGGTCCGGCCGCCAGGAACTCGGCCATGAAGTTCAGCAGCTTCTGTGCCTCTACCGAGCGACTGCGCGGCGTGTTCACGTTCTCCAACTGCTCGCCCAGGTGCATGATCTTCCCGGCCACCGAATTGATCTTCTCGTCCAATTGGCCAAACCAATCGATGGCCGTTTGGTGGCGTTCCTGCAGCTTGTCGATCTTCTTGGCGTGCGACTCCTTCTCCTGGCGCAGCGATTCCTCGAGCCGTTCGCACTTGCTTTGCTGCTTCTCCTGCAGGATCTTTAGGTCCTTGATTGTCTGAATGAAGGTGTCATGGAGGGCCACAGGACTGAAATCTTCGCTGTTCTGCAGCTCATTGTTGGTGCGCCAGGTGAGGCGCTCGATGAACTCGCCCACCTCAAAGGGCTCCTGGTAAGGGTGGAACATAGGATGAAGCTATGGGATTTTGTTAGGTACTCCGGAACCCACCTGCTCGAACTCTTCCATGTATTGGGACAGCATAATGTAGATTTCTTAATATTTTGATTTTACGATCTGATTTGTGGGAGTTCCTCGCTGCTTCTTCTTCCTATTGTTGCTTTACCTGCAGTCAGCTGTTTGCTTTGGCGTTGCCACCTAGCTCTGTTTTTTTGTTTTGGCAATTGACGTCATTTGCCAAAACCTTCCCAGTGTGACCGTTGGTGGCAAACTAAAAAAAAACGCAGAATTTAGAATTCTTTTTTTTTGGTATTTTCATTGAAAAGGTGTTGGGTCCTATTAAAATACGAATCAAAACAAATCAAAAACAAAACAAGCAAAAAATGTTGACGCGATCAAGTCGCTCTGATTAAACCTTATCACTAACGTTAATCGCTTTGATTAGCAGTATCACACATCAGCGCCATCATGGACAACGATTGGCTCGACGATGGAGGAGCTGGTGGCGGCCTTGGCGGTACATGAACAGCAGGAAATCCAGGTAATCACTTGCCTATTCAAAGGGGAAAGCACCACTTTTACGATCGTTTCTTTTTCCAGGGAAATAATGAGGCTCAAGCGACGGATGAGGCCTGCGAAGGCTTCGATATGGCCACCGGACACAACTGGATTTATCCCAAAAACCTGCCTCTACGAACCTACCAGCAAAGTATTATTGTTATATAATCCCCAAGCGGCCTTAATTAAGTGAATTAAAACAATTGTTGTTATGCTTGCTGATCTTAATTAAATGTTTATTATAATATGAATGCGCGCCTTACTTATTGCCTCGTATCAAAACCATTTTTTTTTTTTACAACAAATTGCAATGTGCTAAACAAGTTAAAATTTCAAACATTAATATTTTTTTTTTTTTTGCTTTGTATAACCTTTATAATTATTGCGTGGAGTCAGCGATTTATTAAACCTTAGTTACAGTTTGGAACTGAATCTGAAAATATGTGAAAAACCAAGAACTTTTCTCTTATATTTTTGTTTTCTTCTGATTTTCGTAGATAATTGTTTAGCAAAGGAAAGCTAGTTCTTTTTTACAAACTGCGTTTGCATCTGCATCTGCTGCTCATGGCTCTGCTGCTCCTGTTGCTGCTGCTGCAGGTGTAGATGCGGATGCGGATGTGGGTGTGGGTGGGTGAGCGTGTGGGAAGTGGAGGGCAGCTCCAAAGCGTGTGGAACAATATTGATGGCACTGGCAGTGCTGGCCGAGGTGGCCAAATCCACGGCCGGCAAACGCGCGCTATCCTCGAAGTGAACGCCACCGGCGACGGCCATGCTGCTCAGCACCTCCGGCATCGAGGGCGTGTCCACCAGCTGCTGCAGGTTCTTCAGCTCCGTGGAGCGCAGGCTGGCCGACAGACTCTCGCTGGAGGCCAGCGAGGTCGACAACGGTGAGTTGCGCTCCATGGATGAGGCAATGTCTAGGGAAATCCTCAAGGTAAACAAGGAATAGAGAGGCAGGCAGGCGGCAGCAGCACTCACCAGTTCTGTCCGTGTCCGGGGAACAGGTGTTGTGGCCCACGCCGCCATGCGGCTGCTGAAGCATCATCATTAGCTTCTCCTCCATCTGCATGATGATCTTCTTCTGCACGTCGTATTTCTTGTTAACAGACTGGACACAAAAGATATTAAACAATGAGAAAAACTAACAATAAAAGCTTAACTTAAGCCACCTTGAACTTTTCCTCGTACTCATCCTTGACGGTGCTGAGGAGCCGCTTCTGCTCCGTCATGGCCTTCTCGCTGTTGGCCAGCTGGGCCTGCAGGTCGCTGATCTTGTGCTTCATGCTCTCCAGCTGTGATGTCTTCTCGTCCAGGCTGTGCCTCAGTTCTGTTTAAAAAACCCCCAAGGATAAACACTCTGGAAGTATAAACACCGCCAGGCCATGGACCTACCCTTCAGTTCCAGCTGGCTGCTCTCTTGCAGCATCTGCAGCTCCTCGTCCCGGGCCCTAAAGTTATCAATCTCCGCCAGACGGTCGCGGCAACGCACCTGCACCTCGCCCATGATTATGAACTCGGCCTCGAGGCGTGCCAGCTCCTGCTTGCACTGCAGCCCCAGGTCGGCCTGCTGCTGGGCATGCTGGAGTTCGGTGCCCAGGCTAAAAACTTGACCCCGCAGCGACTCCAGCTCGTAGTTCATCTCCTTGTGGCGGGCCACCTCGGTGGTGAGGCGCGTCTGCAGGTCATCGTTGGCCTGCCGCAGGCACTTCTTCTCCTCCAGCTCGTGCTGGTACTTGGCCCTCATGTCGGCCAGCTCCTCCTGGTGGCTATTCTGGCGCTCATTGGCCAGCCGCATGGCCTGGTCCATCTTGTTGGCCAGATCCTTGTTCTTGGCATCAAAGTTCTTGAGCTGCTCCCGCAGGCGTTCGGCCTCCGTCTCCAGGCTCCGCTTGTCCCGGCTCCGGCCCATGAGGCGGCGATTGCGCTCGGCGTGTATGGAGCGCCTGTAGCTCTCGTACGCCAGCTGCAGGCACATCAGCTGTCCCTGCTCCGCATCGAACGACGTCTCCTTGGCCTTGACCGCATGCTTGATGTACTCGTCCAGTATGTCCTGGGGATAGAGCAGGCTGCGTTCGTAGTTGTTCCGCTGCTCCTTGCACTCCAGCAGGAGTTCAATCAGCCAATTCTCGTACTGCGCCGGTGCGCTCTCCACACCGTCCACCGTCTGGGTGGCGGCGTGTGTGTAGATCCTGGCCACCGGCTCCTTGGTCGCCGGTGCCATGGCCAGGATCCGGCCGCTCCTCTGCAGGCGGCTGCCAGTCTTTTGCATCGTCCCATTCTCAGTCCTCTGCCTCTGCTGCTGCTGCTGCTGTCCCAGGCAATCGGCCTCGTCGTCGTCCGTTTCCTCCATGTGCTGCAGGGCCGAGCAGGACTTGGCCCTTCGGATGGGTGGGTTCTCTGCCTCCACACTCCAGGAGGCGGCCTTCTTGGCCGCCGTGCTGATGATGTCAATGTCGGCAAAGGTCTCGTTGCCACTGTAGCTGACCATGCGGTTGCGCCGCTTCAGTCCCTTGGCCAGCTGATGCATGGACCGGCTGGTGGGCATGTGGAGACCGCCCACGCTGCACAGGCTGCGCTCGGTTTCGTTGCACTCGCCACAAACGGCGGCGACCACCACCTGCGAGCCTCCTTCCGAGTTGATTTCCGGCAGGCTGCTGGGAAAGGAGGCGTTCGCATTGGCATTTGCCGCCCGCTCCATGTTGTGCCTGTCCTGAATGACCTGCTGCAGGCGCTGCTCGTACATGGTCACCCGGGTGACCTCCATGAACGTGGCCGTGGTGGTGCCCTCCTCCGCCTCTCGACTGACATCGGGGAAACTGAATTGATTCTGCTGATCCTGCCGCATGGGCGACGGTGGCTGACTCTTATTATTAAAGATGGCCCTGACCGCATGCGAGTTCACGCGGCCATGCGGATGCTTCAGCTCCCGCATATCCTTGAGCGGCGTCGTCTCGGGCGTGGCCTCCACAGCCGCTTCGGGCGGGGAGGAGCCCGTCATGCCCACCATCAGCTGCGGCTGGAGGGGCAGAATAAACGAAGTCGTGGGCGTCAGCGGGATGGCACTGCTCGAGGCGGTGATCTCGTTGTGCGGACTCCAAATCGGACCCAGTTCCCCGCCGCCCGACGACGCATTGAAGCGATCGTTCCTCGAGTGCTGGAACTCCCGCAGCTGGTAGCTGTAATCCGTGTTCGAGGTGGTCGAGGTCATGCGACTGTAGCCGGGGGTCAGTGGATACGCATAGCTGCCGCTGCCGCCGCCGCCGCCGTCATCGCCATTGCTCGCCTCGGGCAGCAGCACGGGCAGCGAGAGATTGGCGCACTCCATGACCACGTCATGGGGCTCCATCTCCTTCCAGCGCGTGTTGTTTACCTCGGTCTCAGGCGTGGCCGTCAGCAGCATGGGATGCACTCGCACCGTGTCCAACAGCGGCTTGATCGTGTGCTGGAAGATGCTGCCGCCGCTGCCCCGCTTGATAAAGTCCACCAAATAAGCCATGAAGCTGCACGGATACATCCCATACAGGCGATGGAACAGCATCTGCAGGCCCAACTGCAGGTGGACGAGCTTCTCGTCCGGCAGCTTGGCCGTGTTCTGCAGCTTCCACGAGGCCAAGTGGCCGAAGACCTCGAACAAGTCGTTCAGAAAGTTGGGCACGGAGTTTGGGATGATGGGCAGCAGGGTGATGATGCACAGCAGGGCGCTCATCAGCGGCACTATCTCCTTCTCGTGCTGCAAAGGGGGTGTAAGTATCTGGCCAGGATTAGAGAGGATTAGAGCAAAACTCACCGTCAGCAGCTTGAAAATGCTCTTGATGAGCCGGTGCTTCTCGATCTTGTACAGCCAGGTGGGGTGATGGCGCACCACGAAGCAGAAGACGTGGAGGCTCTGCACTCGGTGCTGCGACTGCTTGAGGCAGTCGTCCAGCCGATCAAAGATGTAGCCATCGTGCGGGGCCTGGGCCTTGACCAGCACCTCCAGAATGCGCTGAGATCCGGTTTTGTAAAAGTAGTCCAGCATGAACTGCACCACCCACTGGTCCTTGTCTGTACAGAGAGAGAGAGAGAAAGGGATTCGGACAATGGGCTAATGGGTAGCCCAAAGTCAGAGTTCACGAGCACACTCACTATGCGTAAACAGCTCCACCAGCTTGCGCTTGGCCTCCTCGTTCTCCAGCGTTATGTTCGACTCCAAGTCGCCAATTATCTTCTCAATGTCCATGGTGGCTATCGCTGTGATCTGTTATTTTCTACTCCACCTCCACTCCTGGTCCTGGTCCTGGTCCTGGACGTAGTCGTCTTCGTCGTCTTCGTCGTCGTCGTCGTCGTCGTCGTGGTTGTCTTTTGCAGTTTCTTTCGCTGTTATCGCCAGCCGAGAATCGAAATCGATAAGTCGCCAAACTCTGGCACCACCAGCGCTGCAATCAAAACAAAATCAGCTGTTTGCGAAGCTTTCAAAAGGAAATCGCAATTCGGCAAGTGGCGAACTCTGGCAACGCTGGTCTCTAACTTTATTATTAGCTTAAAAAAAGCGAAAACAGCTGGTTATGTTTTATTTTAGCAGCTGATTACCGTGCTCGGCGATGTATTATTCAATAATCCGGCGGCTGGGAACTCAGCCCAAATTGGCCACCATTCCCAAGCGGTAATTAACCGTTAATATGTGTCATAAACACATTGCTTAAGGGTAACTTCTTTCAGGAAATGGAAGAGCGTGGTGGGCTTGGAGGTGCACGCACAGATTGCCAGTGCATCGAAGCTTTTCTCCGGCAGTGGAACCTCATTTGGAGCGCCGCTGAACTCGTCCGTGGCCTATTTCGATGCCTCCATACCGGGCACTTTGCCGGTAAAGAACACATTTTTACGGAAGCTTTTCTTTCTTACTTTTTAATTCGTGCGTTTCCAGGTGCTCAACCGAAAGTGTGTGGAGTCCGGCATTAAGACCGCTCTGGCGCTGGGCTGCCGGGTCAATGAGGTGTCCATGTTTGATCGCAAGCATTACTTCTATGCGGATTTGCCGGTAACTGACCAAAGTTTATATCAAACCCAAAACCTAAAGTTTGATCTTACTCCCCAGAATGGCTTCCAAATCACCCAGCAAAGAGCAGCGCTGGCCAACGATGGCACTATGACCTTTCCAGTTATAACGCCTGGTAAAAAAGTCTACTACAAGAGCGTGAAACTGCTCCAACTGCAATTGGAGCAGGACAGTGGGAAATCCCTGCATGACGAGGAGCTAAAGCGCAGTCTGGTTGATCTCAATCGAGCTGGACTGCCCCTAATGGAGCTGGTGTTTGCCCCGGATCTAGAGACGGGCGAGGAGGCCGCTTCATTGGTCAAGGAACTGATGCTCATACTGAGACGTCTGCAGACCTGCAGCTGCAAAATGGAAGGTAACTTCAAACTTTAAACCCTACTCCTTCCTCCTACTAATTCCCGATTTCTAAAGAGGGTGCCCTTCGTGTGGATGCCAATATATCCATTCACCAGGAAGGCGAACCACTGGGCGTGCGCACCGAAGTAAAGAACATTGGCTCGGTTCGCAGTATCTCCCAGGCCATTACGTACGAGATAAACCGACAGCTGGAAACGGTGGCCGATGGCGGGGTAATAACCAACGAGACCCGATCCTGGGATGCGGAGAACCGACGCACAGTGGCCATGCGTGACAAGGAGGTGCTGCAGGACTATAGGTTCATGCCGGAGCCAAATCTTCCACCGCTTCATGTTAACCTCAAGCCAGGCTCAAAGTCCACAGAAGATTTGCTGTCAGTGGCAGCGCTCAGCGAGGAAATTCCAGAATTACCCGAGGACACGCGACAACGCCTGATGGAGCAGTACAATTTGAATGCCGATACTGCTATTATCTTGGTGGTGCGTAAGGAATATGCTATGTTTTATAGTGTGTAATATTTAATTACACATTTCCAGAACGAACCTATTCTCCTCGATCACTTCTTGAGCATCAGTCGCAGTCTCAGCCAACTGCCCAACAAAGTCATTTACAATTTCCTTATCAACGACCTGCTGACCTACTGCAACAAGCTAAACCTGGATGTGGAGGATTGGTAAGTACTTAGAAATAATCAATTTAAGAAGGTACCTATTTTTATTCGATTTAGCTCCATTAAGGCTGATGATTTAAGAGATATATTAAAGTACCTGCACTCCGAGCAAATTAATATTCAGGCAGCTCGTCAGCTAATAGAACTACGACAGCAAAACCCCGAAGTAAAGGTCAAGGAGGTAAGTCCTTGGACGCCACTAAAGCTTTCTTATTTCTAAATACTTTTCCAGCTCATTGAGCTCAACAACCTGCAGCAGATCTGCAGTCCGGAAGCCATTCAGGATCTCTGCCAGCAGGCCATGGCTAACAAGGCAAAGGCCGTGCAACAATACCAAAAGGGCAAGGCCAAGGCCCTGTTCGCCATCGTGGGCGAGGTGGCCAAGCTCTCCAACCAAAAGGCCAACATGAAGCTGGTCGTAGAGTATCTGGAGAAGCAGCTAAAGCCCGCTAAAAAATAGAAACTCGGTGGGAAAGCTATTGTGTTCATTAGAGGTGTGTGTTATTCTCTTGTATATATATTTTATAAAACTTGCACTGTATATAGGATTAGATATGGCTAAGGTTCATATAGATTAGAGTGGCTTTGTTTCGTGCTGACTAGTTTCGGTGTTTCCGGCCAATAAATGTAAATGCAAAATGATGTAAGTTGTCGTCGTGATGAGATATATAGTTCGGTGTTCTCCCTTGGCAGCAGGGAGAATCGGAACTTGTGACCCTTTAATGCGTATAGTTAGGTTTATGTTAAGATCGATCGATGCGACTGGATGGAACGCACTATATTCGATTGTCTATCGGGGCAGACAATGAACAGCTAGAATTGTACTAGGGCAAACGAGAAGGAATGATTTGAAGGTTCAGAGGAAGCCTCTCTAAATAAATGCATATGGCAGTGAGCGTTACGTCTTCTTCTTCTTGGCGGGATCAAGTTGAACCAAAATCTCAAAATTCACATCGCTCTCTTACTCCCACTCTAGTCGCGATCGTAGTCCCGGCAGGATGAGGGAGGCAGACTCATCGAGACAGCGGAATCGAGGCTGTAAAAAATTAATAAATATTTAAATTAATATTCACTTGTTCCCTGTTTATTCTGTTCTCACCGTCGACTCTCACTCTCCAGAAGATGGGCATCCACCGGATGCTGGGACACGTTCCTCAGCGAATCTCCCAGAGTGCTTCTCAGGTGCTGCATCTCCCGGTTGGCCTTGGAACTGCGCAGAATATACTGCTGTCGCCGCTTGGCCTCCTGAGCCAACTGCTCGCGCAGCATGGAGATCTGTCAGGGAAAAGTGACCTTAGGAAAGTCCCTACTTATGGTATTATTCCCAGCACCCACCTGATTCTCCAGCCTTAGAACCTGCTGCCTGTGCGACTGCTCCCTGGCATCGAGCAGCTTCTCGGCATGCATCTGGGCACTGCGATAGCGATCCGAGTCCATGCCATCCGTACACTTGGTGCTGTCGTTCATTCGCGCCTTGCAACGCGCCAACTCCGACTCCTTCTCCGCCAGCAGTGTCTCCAGGCGTCGCACCTTCAGCCGGAGATCGCGCGTCTCCTGCTCAATTACACTGTGATCCAAGCCACAGTTGAAGGAGCCGCCACCTCCACCACCACCTGTGCCCGCATTGCCTCCGCCCACATCATATCGATTCGAGTCGAATTCCCCGGAATCAGCCGCACCTCCTCCGTAGTAGGAGTTGCTCTTCTCAGCCCGGTCGTAGGCGTTTCCCCCGGAGAACTTGCTCTTCCGCTCGCACTCCAGCTGCTTGACCTTGTCTTGGAGGGTCTGCAGCTTGCTTCGCAGCTCCGAACGTTCCCGCTGGGAGGACTTTAGCTGTCTGCTGAGCTCCTCTTCGCCACCGCCGCCGCCTCCATTTCCGTTGGTCAGCGGCTTGTCGCCGCCGCTCTCCTGGTTCCACTTGGCAATGCGCAGCTGCGACTCCAGAGCGGAGCGCTGCACCTCCAGATCGGTGACCTGCTCCTGCAGCCGCTGGTTGCCATCCAACTGGGCCTGCTGGCTGCGACGCAGCTCGTTGAGATTGGTCTGGGCGCTGTCCAGGCGCTCGGTGAGGATGCGCTTCTCGTTCTCGGTGGTCTGCAGGGACTTCTGCAGCAGCTTCACCTTGTCCTCGTTGGCCTGGGCGCAGTGGCCCTGCTCGGAGAGCTCCTTCTGCAGGGTCTTCAGCTCGCCCCTCAGCTGGGTCTCGCCCACGGCTGCCTTTTGGAGGCGCTCCTTCAGCTGATCCACGGTGGACTTGAGGGCAGTGCAGCGATCCTCCAGCTGGGTCATGGCCCGATTCTGGTTCTCCAGACGCTCGGCCATCTGACGGATGCTGCAGTCCTTCTCCTGGAGCGCCATTTGCAGGCGTGTGAGGTCGCCCTCCATGGCCACGCGCTGAAGATCCAGCTTGCTGGCCCTGCCCTCCACCTTGGCCAGTTCCTCCTGCAGCTGACGCTTCTCGTTGTCCAGCTTGGAGCACTGCTGGCGACTCTTCTCCAGGCGATCCTCGTTCTGGGCATTCTCCTCCGAGGTGGCCGCCAGCTGCATCTCCGTTTGGGCCAAGCGCTCGCGCAGCATCATCAGCTCGTCGTTGCGGTGCTTGAGCTTCTCCTCCAGTGCCTGGATGGCGGAGATCTTCATCTTGCGGTCCGTTTCCAGGTTGCTCTTCTCCTCCTGCAGGTTCCTCAGCATGGCCTGCAGCTTGCCCAGCTTGGCGTCGCACTTCACCTGCTGCTCGGCGGCATCCTGCAGCTGCTTCTTGGCAGCTCCCAGCTGCGACTTGTAGTCGTCCTTCTCGCGCTCCAGCTGAGCCACCTGATGCATCAGGTTGCGGACACCCTTCCTCACCAGGTCCGGGTCCACGTCGATAGGTCCGTCGGGGCATTGCGAGGTGCTCCTGGCATCGTAGTCGCCGCAGCTGCGGGAGGGACTAAACCGCCTCGAGGGACTCAGCAAGCGGTGGGAGAGATTCACACTGCCGTCCACCTGGATGCCAGCGATTCGCCGGAGAGTGTGCACCACCGAGGAGAGCTTCTGCTCAGTGTCCCGCTTGTGGAGCTCCACGCAGGACAGCTGCTCGTCCAGAGCCCGGATACGGCCCTCGGCTCCGCCCAGGCGAGCCTTCAACTCCTGGATCTGCTGCGTGGCATCGGCCAGGCAGACCTCCAGGTTGTGCTTCTGATCCTCCAGCCGCTTCTCCCGGCCACGACCCTCCTCCAAGCGCTGGGCCAACTCCTGCTCACGGGCATGGAAGCGGTGTTCCTCCTGGTTATTCTGACAGCGGGCACGGCCCAACTCTTGGCGCGTGGCACAGAGATTGGCCTCCAGGTCGGACAGCTGCTTCTTGATCTGGCAGAGCTCCTGCTGGGCCCGCTCCTTGAGCTCCACTTCGGAGACCAGCTTGCACTGCAGCTCCTTGCCGCCCTCGTCCTTCTGGGCGAACTCCACCTGGGCCTTCTGCAGCTGCGCCTTGGTGGCATTCAGATCCTGGGTGGTCTTTGTGAAGTGATTCTCCGTCTCCTTGAGTATGGTGCTCAGCCGGGTGCGTTCGTTCTCCAGCGAGTTCTTCGAGTCCTCCAGACTGCTGATCTTCTGCAGGGCCTCCTCGATGGCCCGCGCCTGCTCCCGCTTGGCGCTCTCCACGCGCTTGACATGGTCGCGCAGCTCCTTGTTGCTGCCGGAGTACTTGTCCCGCTCGATGTTGCTGTCCGCCAGTTGCCGGCGGCTGTCTGTCAGCTCCTTGCGCAGACTGTCGATGAAGCCCTCAGCTGGAAGGGGAGATTTCCATTTAGATTGCAGCCTTCTTGGGGATTAGGAAGGGGTTAAGAGCACTCACCCTCCTTGGACTTGCGCAGGGCATCCTGCAGCTCGTTGTTGGTGCCCTCCATCTTGTCCTCCTTCAGCCGGATCTCCATCTTCAGCTCCTCGCTGACACGGCAGAGGGTGTCACGCTCCTCCCGGATGCTGCTCAGCTGCAGCTCCTGCTTGCGGATGCACTCCTCCAGCTTGATCCTGTAGAAGATCCATTATAACATTGAAAGATCCCAGGAAGTACCAACACTTACCTATGCTCCTCCTCCTTGGTGCGCATGTGCACAATCTCATCCTTGAGCTGGGCTATTCCCGCCCTCTGCTTCTCATCCCTGGCATTGGCTTCTCGCCTGCTGCGATCGAGGGCCTCCTGCTCGGTCTTCAGATCCCTTGAGACCGCCTCCAGGCGCTCGGCCACCGCCTGCTTATCCCGGTGGGCAATCAGCAGCGCCTGCTGCTTCTCGCTCTCGGCCCGGATCAGGGCCTCCTCGTGCTGCTGGACGAGGCTCTCGAGGTGGGCCTGCAACGTGGCCAGTCGCTCCTGCAACTTCTCGATCTCGTCGTCCTTGGCCGTTTGCAGGGCCTGCAGGGCCTGCTGCATCCGCTTCTCGAGGGCAGTCCTTAGCTGGAGCACCTCCTCGCCGTGCCTCTTGGCCGCATCCTCGGCAGCAGCCTGGAGACAGGCAATCTTCTGGTTAAAGTCACTCTCGGCGGCACGGGCGGCGTTAATGAGATGCGTCTTGGTCTCCTGAGCCTTCCGCTGGCACGTTTCTAGGTCCTTTTGCAGACGGGCCACATGGTTCTTCAGGGACTCCTCTCGCACCAGGGCCTCCTGCAGATCACGCTCCAACTGGCTGCGTCGCTCCTCGGTGGCCTCCAGGGAGGTGTTCGTATCGAAGAGCACCGACTCGAGGGACTCCTTCTCCGAGCGCAGGGCAGCCAGTAGCTCGTTCAGGCGATGGGTGTCCTTCTCGTGCAGATCGATGACCACCTGCTTCTCTTCCACATCCTTGACCATCTCCTCGAGATTCCTGTTCAGGCGACTGTTCGTCTCGGTGGTTTGCTCCAAGCGCTGGCGAGTCCGCATCAGCTCCTCGTTCAAAGCCTCCTTCTTGCGGCACATGGCCGTCAGCTGGTTGTGGATGTCACCGCGATCCCGAGTGACGCAGGCCAGATCCTGCAGGATCTTCTCCTTCTCCAGCTGCAGGCACTTAAGCTTCTCGCCGGCTGACAGGTTGTCCGTCTCCAGCTCGAGCCGTGCCTTGTCCAGCACGGCCAGCTCCTTCTTGAGCTCCCCGATCTCGGTGGACTGATCGGCGGACTGGAGACGCAGCTTCTTGCGCTCCTCCTGTGCCTCCTGCAGGCAGCCCTGAACGCTCTTCAGCTCGTCGGTGGTGGAGCAGCTGTTGCTGGACAGCTTCTCGTGCTTCTCCTGCAGGTCGCACTTCTCCAGCAGCAGCTTGTCCAGGTCGTACTCCAAGTCGGACTTTTGCTTCTCGAGGAGATTGATGAGGTTATCCGACTCGATGCGCTGCTGTTCCAGCAGATCCCGGTTCAGGCTCACCCGGTTGAGCTCCTCGCGAAGGGAGATAGTCTCCTCCCTCAGACGGCTGCTGCGATCCTCCTCGGATCTGTTGGGATTGGAAGAGTTTTAAGGGTTTCTTAGTTGTCCTAATCCTAGCTCCTACCTCAAGTTCAGCTCAGTGATGTTCTTGTCCTTCAGTATGCGCTGGATTTCCAGCTCCACGGCCTTCTTGTCCTCTTCCATGGAATCGATACGTTTCTGCAGTTTTCCATAGCTTAGCTGCAGCTTCTCATAGTCGCCGCTTAGATTCTCAAACTGAAGGAAATAAAAGGTTTATTTGGTTAAGTCATAGAGCTTTTTTGATGATTTGTTACATTTTGTTTAAAATTTAAACTTAGAAACCTTAGATTAATGGAAAATCCAGTCTGGGATGTACGCTTCTTCAGCATTTTTCAATATTTCTACAAAGTCAGCAAGAACTTAACACACTTTCGCAATAAATGAGCAATTTGATTAGATTATTTCCCTTACCTTTTCGTCTATTATTTTGATTTATTTCTGTTCTATATTTCTTGAAATACATATATATAAATTATACATTTAACTGGAAAGAAAGGCTAGCTTATATATTTTAATATATTTTTATATATATAGTCCCTCATTAGAAGCAACCTTTGGAATCTTTCTAGACTAGAAGCTATAAAAGCTATAGAATATAGAACTGTCACAACTAAATATAATAGCTTAAATACAGGAAAACCAAGCAGAACATGTCCAGATCAACTCGGCTGGTGATGCTGATCCTTTCAAACCTTTTACAGTGTTCAAAAATCCTCTCTAAAAGTTTAATAATAAATTTCCCATTATTCCCTTAGTTTCTCTGTTACCTTAAGCCCTTAGCTTCCTGCCAGTAGTTTTCCGAAACCCGAAAAACCCCACCTAGAATAAGGGAAACCCGAATCTCTATGAACTCTATCCCCTTTCCACTTCGTTCACGCCGGCTGCAAATGCAATCTTCGCAGTCATAATTTGTAACTCATCGCAGACATGGCATCACCCCGGATTTAAGTTGAAAACGTTATTAATTTATTAATATACTATCTGCGGCGTAATCAGTCTCAGACAGAGACTAATCGAGCTATCACTGATCCGCCCCCAATACGCCTTGACATGCACACTCAGAGAAATAGAAGGAAAGTCCATTTAGGAAAGAAAGTAGTATTAATATTAAAAGGGCCAATAAATCTTTAAGTCTTTCGGGTTACCAGTGATTAATCAGAGGTGGAAAAATATATGTTAACCTCAAAGTAGATCGACATTTAAGGACCTCCTTTATCCAAGTTAATACCTCGATATTTTCCCCAACTGTACTCACCGCACTGTTGATATCAGCGCGTCCCATCTCGGACTGCTGCTTCTGGGTGCGGACATCGTCCAGGCCCCTCTGCAGACTCTCCCGCTCCTGCAGCAGCTCCGACAGCTTCGAGTTGCTGGCGTCCAGCTTCTCGGTGAGCTGCTGCATCTTGGTGGTCAGCAGCTGCTTGGTGCCCTCGCTGGTGTCCAGCTGCGTCTTGGTGGTGCGCAGCGTCTCACTGGAGTGCTGGAACTTCACCTGCATGTCATGCAGGGCCAGCTGGTACTTGTGGAGCGCCGCCTGGACGGCTGAGATGGTTCCCTCGGCAAAGGCCTGTGAGGCGCGTGTAGAGTTACGGCGCGGGGATTTTCCACCGCCTCCGCCGGCGGTACTGCCCGAACCTGCTCCAGCGGCGGCGTCACGCGACAGATGCATGTGCTGCATGGCCCCGCCGGTGACCTCGGCGTCTGCCTCGCGATCGGCGATCTCTGCGTCTTGGACGACCGCCTGCGCAATCTCGCGCATGGAATTGTTCAGACGCTCGATCTCGTCGCTGTAGCGACTGGCCAGCGCGGCCTGTGACTCCGCCTGGGCGCAGCGATCCTCAAGCTTCTTCAGCTGATTCATCAGCTCCAGCAGCCGCTGATCCCGCTCCATGATCTCGTGGCGGGCGCTCTCGTACTGCACCTTCAACGTGGCCAGCTGGTTCTGCAGCTCATCGTTGCTGCGCTGCGACTGCTTAAGCTCGTCATCCGCCGCCCGCTTGGCCTGCTGGTGGGCAAAGGCCACGGCCGCATTGGAGCCGCTAATGTCCTTGCCCACGCAGTTGATCTCCTGACCCATCTTGGCCACCTCCGCCTTCATGGAAGTCTGCATCTCCTTGAAGGACCTCTTGACCGCCACCACCTCGCGCCACATCTTCAGCAGGCGGTTGTGCTCGCTGTTGTAGTAGTCCTTGAAGGCCTGCTCCTCCTCCTTGAACTCGTCCTCCTTGATCAGCAGCTCATCGCGCAGGCCCGCCCAGTCGTTGGTCAACTTCTGCAGGTCGTTGGTCAGCGCCTCGTTGGTGCGATTGGACTCCTCCAGCTGCTGGCGCAGGGCACTGTTCTGGGCCATAATCTGCTCGCAGCGCTGATGCGCCTCCTCCAGCTTGCGGCACAAATCGGCGGTCCCGCCACCGCCGCCGGTGACAAGGACATCGTCGTGGACATAGTCGCGGCTGCAGCTGGGCGGCGGCGAGTCCAGCGAGGAGCTGCAGGGCAAACTGCTCTGGCCCAGGGTCAGGGAAGTGGAGCACTGAAACGGTAGAAAATAGGGCTCTCGATGAGGTAAGTAACCAAGAAAAGAGGGCTTCAGTTACTCACCAGAACCTGACTTGTGGTGGGACCCGTGGTCAGCTTGGGTCCCGTCCCGGCCGTCGGCTTGATGGTCTCGTGCATGCGCTCCTCCAGGTCGCTGCATCGCTGGCGATACTGCTGGATCTTAGACTGCAGCCGGCTCACCAGGTTCGCCTGGTTGTGCTGCGCCTGCTTGTAGGTGTCCAGACGCCTTCGATAGCTGTGCGACTCATCCGCCAGCCGCTGGCGTAGCTCCTGATTCTGGCGCAGCAAGGCCGAGGGATCGCCTCCACCTCCTGTTCCACCTCCCCCGCCACCCGGCGGACCCGGACTCATCATCCTGGGCGTGAGTATGCCGGAGCCGGCAACGGAGGCGGCACTGGCCGATGGATCACGCCCACGTTGGCCGCGCGAAAAGGGCAGGCGCGAAGCGGTGGGTGCGGAAGTTGGTAACGCCGCCGCCGTCTGAAGGTCGACGGCCGATGGGCAGGGCGTTTGCTTGAAGTTATCGCGATACGCCTGCATCTATGGGAGGAGTTGGAGGAAGGCGGGAAATGAATTTGATTTGTTTCCTTCGATGGAAAATGCTGTGTTTTGCGGTTTTGCATTGCGTGCAGCGGCCAAAAGTTGGCTTGCTATGGGTTAGGGTTAGGACTAGAGGTTACCCTATAAGTTTTTAGTACTTAAGAGTGCCTTAAGACCCCATAAACCAAAATAAAACATATATTCTTGCTCAGTCAGTACGATTTCTGTTCTCTGAAGCCTTAGGAGTGGCTTGAGACATTTATTTTCTTTACAAACAAATTATTCAGCTATAATTGTATACTTATTTTAGAGTATACCCTCAGAGAATTAAAGGAACAAGTGATCCCATGATACAATAAATATTTCTAGCTAAATCTGATGATTTTTAGATGGTGTCATAATAACTTATAGAGCTTGGATTATCTTATTTAGCCAACTTAAAGGTTTAAAAAAGGATACAGAAATCGGGACAGAAAAATAAATATTTAATTTATATTTTTAAAAAGAAACATAGCCAGCAAAGGGGTTAATTGCATAAGAAAACCATTTAACCCCCTCTAATCCAGTCAACCCTTTCCTAGCCTCGATCTTAGGGTATTGCGAGGCGGAAACTTTATGGGTAAAAAGTTTGGCGCCTCGCCTACGCTCCACAGCGACTCGATAAGTTAGTCCAAATTGATTTATTAACTTGTTCCGGGCCCTCTGAGCCAGTCGTCATGACAGCTGAAGCCGAGGTGGTGATGTTCCTTCGCAAATAAACAAGCTCAAAGCGCGCGCCCACTGGCAAGACTTCTTTGCGTTCCGTCCATACTTTCGAATGATATTATATTTTTTTTTTTGGGGGCCCACTTGAGGAAATAGTTTTTTCCGGGGCCCCAGCCCCTGCTCCGGAGGACACGCATTGCACAGTCTGTCACCAGGACAGCAAGTGTTTGTGTTTACCACCCCCGATTCCCCACGGTCCCCCCACTGCCTCCTGCAATCCTGCAGTCCTGCACCCCCACAAAGTCATAATAATATCCTTGTCCTCGTATTTATTTTAATAAACAACATTTCCGCCGTTCCGTCGCTCCGCCGTTGTTGAAACTTCCTTTGACACGAATGCGTCTCCTAATTTTGAGCTCCTTATGCTGCTCTTCCCATACCACCCAATTCCGCCCCCTCTTTTTCCATTTGTGTTTATGCAAACCATAAAAAATATAATAATAATAATACATATATCCTTGATAGAGCAACCGACTAGGATTTGGCATGCAATCCGCGCGACAAGGAGCTTGTACTTTCTATTTTAGTTCCAGATTTAGTACTTATCATCGTGGCTTCAGTCAAATGGAGGTCGTCGCAGGTTATGTTTATGAGAAAAGTTATGGGGGGAAGAGGGATTGAGAATCAATCATTGTCTTAGAGGAGGAGGGACTCTCATTTATTATTAGATAAACGGTTGAGTAAGTCATTGTTTGAATATCATAGAGTTTGTTCTGATGATCATTCAAATTAACCTCATAATCACTTCTTTCAATTGTCGTTCTTGAAAGACCTGAGATACTTTTGAATAATATATGTACCCAGTATGTCTTTTGCTGTGTGGAATTCTATGTGTAACAGGGATGACCTTAGGGATGCATTCCCAATTCAGCATGTGGTAAAAGAGAGATTCAGGTGCTCCGTTCCTTGTAGAATTCTGTACTCTTTCCTCAGGGGGATATTTCTCTCTCTTTACTAAAGAGTCTTTAGTTCCTAGAAAGCTCTCCTATTACTTTAATTTTATTTCTTCTAATATATGTATTCAAGCTTAAACAAGTGTATTCCTTTGATTAGTCTGGATTAAAAATAAACAAAGAACAAATTAGCGAAGAATTTGCTTTTAATATTTTAATAAATCTTCATGTTATTTTATTTAAAAGAAAAGTATTTTTGCTTTGAAAAAATAACGGGTTTAAGCTGGAAACGCATAATGATCTATCGGATGTTTCAGAAGGCTCCATAAGCTCATCAGTATTTAATCCCGACTAACATAGAGCTTTAATGCTACCAGTTTGTAGCTAAAACACGTTGGCAACTTTAGTGCAATGCAATCGGAAAGAGCGTCCCTTGTGTGCCTTAGTATTTGATCCGTCCTAAAGTTCTAACTTTTTTTAATGCTAGATAGTTATTATTATTATATTATATTATTAATTATAATTTTGTATACTTAGTAAGTGTATTCGCTTTATTTGTATCGGAAGATATTTCCGTTATCTTATTCAACACTTTATCCTCATTTTATTCAAAGCAAAAGCCACTTTTTAAGTCACCGCACTTTTGCCCAAACTTGTTAACTTACTTCTCACTAAATGTATATATATTTAGCTGATTTATATGTATATCCTTATCCCACTTTAAGTTCAGTTCTCAACAACTTTAATTGTGTTCTTATTGTTTTACTTTTCGCTCGAATTAAGACCGCGCACCAGACACACTGTTGTTAACTGATTGAGCTCCAATTGAATACTCATCAAGTTATCACGGAATCCTGGGCCTCGAGGCCTGCGGCTTCTGCCACTCCACTCCACCACACTAACGTGTCCTGCCTGGCGGCAATTGACACAAATTTGCGGAATGCGGAAGTACTAAACGCAACGAAAACGCTCCTCCGGGAGGGAAAGTTAATCAGTGCCTGTAACTGGATGGGATCGAATCGGAGGAGGCCAAACCGAACAACTGCCTGGGCCCGCGGAACTGAGCCAACTGAGCGCCAAAGCCAAACTTTTCAAGCAAGGAAAGCGAAGCGAAAGGAGCGCTTGGCAAGTCGCAAGGATTCCCCTTTCGAACTAACCGCCATTAGGGCCTGTTCTCCGTCTGGGGACTGCAACTTTCCGCGCGCGCTGCATAGATCGCCGGGCTGCCGGGGGGGGGACCTGGGGCGGAATAAACATTGAATTAACAAATTCCTGGTTACCACCGGCAACCGCAATTGATTACGGAAAGAGGAGCTCACAATTATGTTTGGCGTGCGAGCGAGCAACAAATGCAAATCGTGTCTCGAAGCATATTCCGAATGCGGTCGGTCAAATCGGGCGATATCGATGGGGTACACCAAGAGAAAATAGAGAGGTGTCTTAGAGTGTTGAGAAATTTAATTTCATCTTGAATAAAGTCAAAAGATGGCAAAGGTTTGAAATTGTTGATATTTCTATGTGCAAACATCGAATTTAAAATTTAAATTTAAATTTTAAATTGATAAACATTGCCGTTTTTTCAGCTCAAGCAAAATATCAATTTACATTGTTTTGTCTGAAATTAAAAGCCTTGATACCGGGAACTATAAATATTAATTTTAGATGAGCTCATTTACCCATAGTTTTGTTTCAGAAGAACTAAAAATTCTGGATTGTAATAATTTTAATTTTAATACATCGATTCCCCTTTTTTCTGATTAAGAAAATATATACTTTTCATACTTTGAGATTTATTATTCCTGATTGTAGTTGTGTTAAAAGGTAAAAGAGATGATATATGGATGGAAAACCAACTTGGTAAACTATTTTTGCAAGTGCAGCGGCATGGGCGTTGGTGGTTGATGTCTTGGTGGCGCTGAAGGCGGTGCAAGTTCCACTGCTGGTCACAAGGTTCATGCCTAACTGCGTTTAATAAGTCAACAAGCCGGAGTCATAAATCGAGCGGGTACAGGAGGACCCTGTGTCAATGCGATTAACCCTTTTCATGATTTATTTGCGGTGAATATAAATGAGATTCTATGAACCCTTCGGAAATAAGCCAGAAAAAACAACTAAGAATCAGCAGTTAAAAGTATTATTATTAGAACATTTCTTTGCCTTGTTTGACCTTGGAATCTTTATAACACAAACCATATTATAAAAAATACCCAAAATTCCCCGATTTCAAAAAACCGCTAAATGCAGATCAGTTTGGCATTATCTGCAGCCACGTAATGCCCAGTACTTCATTAGCCTTCACCGAAAGCAAATGTCAAGATGTTTCCTGGCACCGCCTGCTGCCAATTCTATTGCGATGGAGAACGCAAAGCCCTGGGGGTTATCACCGCCGTCGTCCATATCAGAGAACTGCAAGTGTGTGCACTAATAATATACACCAGATCGGGCACATACAGAGGTGAGACAGCAGCTATTTCTATGGCTCAACAACGAAAAAAATGGCCACGAAAAAAAGCCTGAGCCGCCGCCACCGCCTGAAACGATGATATTTAAATATATAACGCCGCCCTTATCAGTCCTCGCTTTAACCTGGACAGCGACCTTGGGGCGGTGATATCAGAGTGCCAGGTACACAGAGTGATTTCTATAAAACTCGTGCAAACAGATCACATAATATTGGAGCTCCGAGCTCCGAGCTCCCAGCTCCGTTGCGACAACTATGTGTCCGTCGCCGGCTCAGACTCTCAAAGTCCGAAGATTGGTTATGCCATTAAGGTGTTTGTTTGCTTCACTTTCAGTTTTTAATCTCGGGCCCGATGCCATAAGGTCTATACTATGTGTAGGTGTGAGATTATATTTTTTTCTAGCATAAGTTTGCCTGTCGCACTCCCAAGCGAGCCGCCGCCGCCAGTCGAGTGGTGGTGGGTTCATAGTCAGACCCGCTTATCAGTCGGGGGCATAAATGGGATTGAGTATACCTTGGGCTCAAAGTCCCACTCGCCACTAATCGGGATCTGGGGACCTGCACTGCAGTCGCACTCGGAATCGATGGCACAACTCTCCTCCGCAGATCCCAACTAGGGATACCGAGAGCGGGAGATTTCCCCGATTCCGTCGCCGACGCCCTCCCATGGCAACGGCTCCAGCTCCGAGCTGAACCTTCAATCCGCAATCTCTGAGCTCCGAGCTGTGATGATTTATACACCGATCGCCAAAGATCATAGACAGCGGATCTGTCGGCGGTAGAGGAGGAGGAGATGGAGGAGAGCGGCTCAGCCGGAGGAGAGTTGGCGACAATATCACTAATACTCGGGCAAACATCACACACTGATCATGCATATATAAGTATTTATAAGTGCGGTAGCTAATTACTGCTGCTACACTGGAAGAATATTAGATTTACTAATTAATTATATAATTTAATAGGAACTGCTTACTGGTCATGATTCCTAAGGCATCCCTCATCTCTTCTTATAACAATTTCCTCTACTTTAAAGGTATTTCCTTGGTTATTTCCAGCTTAGCAACTATAATATTCTCTTGGCATAATCACTACCAAAATTACTGATACTGACCTACCAGAAATTATCGCAAATCACCAAAAAGTGACCTTAACTTTTTGGTAAATAGTTTGTTCTGCCGCTGATTGTCTCACTCTGATAGTGATAGGTTCTTAAAAATTAGTTAATCATGGTCACCATGTCGGAAATCTATTTCCAGCCGAAATAATAAAACAGTTCAATAAACTAAAATAATCAGAGCGATAAAGAAGCACTAAAGGTAATCGGTTATAAGAATTCATTAGACTTGAGACTATAATGTATGGGGTTTTCTACACTGGCAATAACTAAATTATAATGTATTTTTGATTGAAATTTAATAAGATTATAGTATTATGTTTAATTAAGCAGACTAAAGTTCAGACTTTATGTTTATTATTTAGTTAATTAGTTTCTTTATGGGTAAAAGGTAAATATTACATTGTATTTGCGGAAGGGATTAATAATTATAGGCATTACGACCTAAAAATGTAACGTAAATGTAATTAGTTAATATTAAGATGACAAAAAAATATCATTAGCGAAAGAAATAGGGACAAGAAATTCCAAAATAAGTTGAGATGATCAAAAGTTATATTAATACTTTTTAAAAATAATTAAATTATTCCTTTATATCATAAATATATAAAGTTATTTGATACTAATTTAGATCAAGAAGAACCTATGTGAGACTGAAAATTAAAATAAGCTTAAAATGATATTTATTTAAGATCAAAATTATATGAAAAGCTTTATCCTTAAAACCTTAAATTGATATTCTCAAACGAAGCTTGATTCCTGAACCCTTTAAAGTTCAAAAATCTTGAAAAATGTTCAACCTCTTATTAAGTTTTTTCTCCCTGTGCATCAGTGCATAGGTACAGGCGTGAATTGGCCGATCCCAGCCGATGGACATGTGTCTGGGGCGGGTTATCAACGAGGCACGGCTAGGCACGGCCGGGCTGCATCCCGTAGGTTTAAAGTAAAGCTCCTATTTTAAACGCGCTTTAGTCACAGTTCGGATTTTGCCAGCAACAGCACGGCGGCGATTATCGGTGATTATACGGAGGAGATTACACGGCGCAGATTACACGCAGGAATACGCGACTCCACGAGAGAGTGTGTTGTGTGCGAGAGAGAGAGAGTGAAGAGAGAGTGAAGCGAAGATGTCCCAGACTTTGGACGATCTGCTGCTGCGCCAGGAGCACGCCCGGCAACTCCGCCTGGCCGCGCGCTCCAAGTTCCGGCGCATCAATTCCCTGGACCTAATACCAGAGCATCCCAGTCAGTCGGAGGAGGAGGGAGAGGACAGGGATGCACAGACGCCGCATCGCCACTTTGTGACCCTGCGACGCCAGCGAACGGCGGACGGGAGTCTCCTGCGAAGCCAGTTCCAGACGCAGGCTCCGCCGCAGCCCAGCCTCGGAACGCGGGTGCTGCTCTTCGGCCCCCAGCTGCTGATGCGCCTGGTGCTGATCATCCTGAGATACGTCCTCTACATACCGCTCTCCATAGCGGCGCCCAGCTTCTGGCTGTCGGCCCTGCTCTGGATCTTCTGGAAACTGCTGCGGGTGCCCATTGCCATGGTCAAGTGGCTGTTGAGCGGTGAGGAGGAGCTGGGCGCGGTGCATCGCCAAAAGACCATCCTATTGAGCTGCGGCAGCACCATTCAGACGCTCCATTTGGCCAGGAACTTTTACGGATCCGGTGCCCGGGTGGTGGTGTTCGAGTTCGAGGGATTGTTCGGACTGGCCCGCTTCTCCACGGCGGTGGACAAGTTCTACGTGGTGCCCCGACCCACGGCCAGCAATCCGGACCAGTACATAGCCGCCCTGTGCCACATCGTAAAGAAGGAGCGGCCGGCGGTCTACATACCCGTCTGTGCCACCAGTCCGGCCTACTACGACTCGCTGGCCAGGCCGCACCTGGAGGTGCTGGGCTGTGCCAGCTTCGTACCGGGAATACAAGAGACCCAGCAGCTGGACGACTGCCTGCAGCTCTTCCAGAGATGCGAACAGCAGCAAATGGCCCTGCCCGCCCATGTCGTCCTGACGGCGCCCCGCCAGCTGCAGCAGATCTACGAGAACGGCTTCGTGGGCAGCTACAGGAACATCCTGATGGCCGCCGGAATGCAGGGAGTGCTCGAGCGACACAAGTACATACTGCCCAACCGGAGGGCCGAGCTCAAGCTGAACCAGCACGAGATCAGCGAGCAACAGCCCTGGCTGGTGGTGAGGGACCAGCCGGGCTATCACCACTATGTGACCTGCACCACCGTCAAGGACTCGCGGGTGGTGGCTAATGTGAGCTGCCGGGTGGAGCATCACACCAAGAACCTAATACCCGTGCCCCGCGACGACGAGGCCCAGATCGAGCTCTGGCTGCGTTCCTTCTTCGCCAAGGTTCGCTTCCAGAGGCCCATCAACGGACACATTAGCTTCCGCCTGGTCAAGAGCCCCGCCCATGGCGGCCAGTACGTGCCGCTGGGCACACGCCTGGGCGTGGCCCTGCCCTACATATGCCACAATCGATCGCATGCCCAGCTCCTGTGCCGGGCCATGAAGTGCATCCACAGGCGGGGACTGCCCGAGGACGAGCTGCCCAACTGGAGCTGGTCGGCGCTGGAGCGTAGCACCTCGACGACGGCCCTGGACAAGCGGGAGGCGCTATTCGCCTACTGGGACCCGCTGCCGTACTGCGCCTACTATCACTTCCAGCTGCCGCTGGAGAACGTGAAGCTGTTTTTGCAGCGCCGGAATCGCGCCACAGCCAAAAGTTTATCGCCCCGCATCACGGTGCCGGTTCATTGAACGGATGGACGGACGAGGCGGGGAGGGAGACAGGGAGCCACTGCATTCGAGGATGGGAAGCATGGAGCCGGGAGCAGGGAGCAGGGTGGGGCCAGCGAGAGAGATTACACAGACTGATCAATAATGGAATATATATATATACATCTATATAAAAACACATATAGTACTTAGTATATATTTTTGCATTTTATATTATTTCTTTTTTTTGTTTACGCCAATGGGGTTCAACATCCATCTAAGAAGATTAGGCTCGTTAAAAAGGAAAAAACATGTACCGCACACACACACACACACACAACCACACAACTTACACACGCATCCGAATATAGAACTTATACTACATAATAAATAATATTTATATATTAATTGCCAATTTGACTTGGTTTTCTTATTTGTTTGGCTTGTACTTTGACTTGAACAATGCCCAGTTCTTTGGCAATGATTTGTCCTTGGCTTTTGGTCACTTTTAATCACAATTTTCTAATAGGATTTGTTATTGCTTAAAGATATGTCAACACTTTCTTTAGGATAACCAAACTTAAGAAGTAAATAAGCATATTAATAGGCACTTAAGTTATTTGGGCTCAAGAAGTTTTAAAAGAACTTTTACATCAAGAGAACTTTGTCTCTCATTTAATTATTAAACCATTTACCATTCATTTTATTTGTATTATAGATCTATACAGTTCTTAGTTTTTTGCCAATGATGTGTCCTTGGCTTTTGGTTACTTTCGATCACTTAGAGGATATGATATTTTTATAGAATATATGTCTAGACTTTCTTTAAACACACTCAAAAAGTGTATAAAACGTGATACTTTGCCTTTAATTGTCACAAAAAAACACACATTTTTACTCTTTTTACCAAATTGTTATATTTGATTAATTTCTTTCTAATTTAATAAGCGTGTACCTTTCATAAGCTTAAATATATTTCGTTTTAAATTACCCATTTGAGTTTTTATTGTATTTAACAGCAACATTTAATTAATATTTCACAATATTTTCACTTTTCCCGGTTGTTCTTTGTTTATGGTCACGAACTGAACTGACCCGACCAGTGGCAAGGGTTTGTCCTTGGTGTGTTTTGGTGGTGCCTGAACTGGCAGCATTGGTGGTGGTTTTGGCCACGTTCTTCTTGCCCTGAACCAGGCTCGATGTTGTTGTGTCCGTCCACAACACGAGCGTTGCCCGGCAACGGCTTTGGGTCAGCTTAATTGCGGTTGGCTAGCTGGTTAACTGAGCCATTTCCACCTTATCCTCCTTATCAATGGGCCAGGACCAGAAAGGCATACAAGGGTGGCCCTTAACCGCAAGCCAAGGAGGAAATTTGAAAACTATTTGCATAATTTATGGGGTAGGAATGCTTTTTCGAGCGTGGTAATTAGAGCTCTGGTATCCCGTTAAATAAATTTATTTAAATAATTCACTTAACCAAGGAAAGTATATGCAAATTTAAATGATATTTTATTTATTTTTTAATATTTTTAGCGCTGGGTAACCTGATATGTTTCGCTTGAATGGTTGTAAAATATGTCATTAAATATATAAAGTAATTAGCAACTATAAATTAACATCATTGTCAATAAGTTTTTACTTTTTAGCAAAATAAATTAGTAATTACTCATGAATAATTAATAAAAACTAAAAAGAAATTTTAGCGAATTTAATTTTTTAAAACTTTAATTGGTAATTTGTCTTAAATTTTTGTTTAATTTGATTGAAACACTAGAAAAATTGAAGAAAAAAAAATCCTTCAACTTGCCAGGTGTGGGGTTCGAACCCACGCTCTCCTTCGAGAACCAGAGCTTAAATCTGGCGCCTTAGACCGCTCGGCCAACCTGGCTGTGCAAAGCAAGCGGAAAAGATGTCAATCTGATGTTTATTTCTGATTGTCGATATCTAACAAAAAACTTTTTATTTTCATTTATTTTTAATATGAATGTTTTAAAATTAACATTACTAATTAATATTAGTTTAAGTAAATACTCCATTAAATGCCAAAGGACATAATCGAACTCACAGCTGTCGCTTATAGCTTATCACCATTAGGTTCACATTTTGGGAGTACACTGTATAAATTAAATATTAAGTAAATATTAACAATTAAAAACTTACAATAATAATAATTTTAGTTATTTGTTTTAAACATTTATATACCTTCATTTTCTGGTGTTTTACTATAGATCGAAAAACTTAATAGTTTTAGCACGTTTTGGGCCCACCCATATCGTAATTTTTGAAGGAAAATTATGAATAAACAGAAGTAGCATTCAAAAAGCGCGCCTTTTGTTTACATGCCAAAACAGGCGCTGCCACACCGCTCAACTCCAACTATCTCTTTTTAGTACTTTCATTAACCAGCTGGTAAATTTTACGGCCTCTCGCAAACAAGTGCAATTTCCTAACGTCAAAAAGTTACGTTTGTAATCAACTGTAACCAAACAAGCTTAAATAATTTATTGTCGCACGCGAGTTATGTTTTTACCAACCGGCTGATTTGGACGAGCAGTGATGTCATTTCAGCTTTTTTCCCGTTAAATTCGGCTTTTTCTGAAATCAGAAAATGCCACGACTTTCTTCCGATAATTTGGTTTGTTCACTTAGTTGATCTGCGGTCACACTAGTTGTACTCAAAATAAATTCTGGAAAATAACACGGATTCTTTCGACACGCGATGAACAAGGATCCCTACCGAGGTGGAGGCGGCGGAGGAGGAGGCGGTGGAGTTGGTGGTCACCTGGATGGCAGCGGGGCGGCGGGCGTGTCCATCAGCATCGAGAGCGACGACAATGAGTCAACGACGGCGGAGCACGACTACCTGCTGCCCGCCTCCTCCTCGTCGATGACCTCTGCAGGGGGTGGTGGCGGCGCCAGCGGCGGAGGGAGTGGTGGAGTGGCCAACACCAGCATCAATTTGGATCACGGCCAGCTGCCTACGGCACGCAGTGGCAGCCTGAGCGGAGCTGCAGCACGCCATGGCAACATCCTGTCCTCCTTCCTGGCCCGCCAGCGCTCTTACACTCCGGCCAGCAACACCAGCTCACCGGTGCGGGTGACGGCACAGATTAACCGCCGGCTGCAACAGTCCCGCAGCATGGGGGCCAACGCCGGCAGCTTGGATGAGCCGCCCATCGGGGGAGGAGGAGGAGCTGGCCCAGGGTCTGCTGGCGCTGGCGCTTCACCCGGAACAGCAGCAAGTGTGCGCCAGCTGGGCTTTTGGCGTGTCAACCTCAACGATGTCTTCTCTCTGTCCACGGCACCGTCCACGGAGGCACTGCGCTCCTTTATCTCACATTCCAACTTCAGGGTTTCGTCCGCCACGGCAGCTGCAGCGCCAGGTGTTCCTCCGCCAGCTGCAGCTGTTCCCGAGGACAATGCGCACATACTGCTTGGCCAGCAGCAGCAGCAATCTGTGCCGGAACCCGTCAGCTCGCCGTTTCGCTTCGGTCGCGTGGGATCGGGAGCAACAGCAGCAGCAGCTGGACCCAGCGGAGGAGCCATGGGCAGGAGCATCTCCCTGCGCGAGGGAGAGATGCGGCACAATAATCACGGCCTTAATGGAAGCCGGCACAATGCCAGCGTCATTGGACTACACAGCAATCCGGTGGCCTTCGAGGAGGACGAGGCAAACGGTAGCCTGGAACTTGGCGGTGGCGATGCCAATGGGGGTGAGAATGGAGGAGGCGGCGGCGGCGGCGGAGTGGGAGGCAATGGCCAGGCTGAGCCGCATGAGCATCAGGGGGCCGAGGACGATCACCTCATCTCCGACGACATGGTCGTGCAGATCCTCAGCCACTTTGTGCGCTATCTGCCGCTGATCTTCATACTGCTCATCAAGTTCATCCATGACCATCTGCTGGGCATTGTGGATCTCCTGGTCCTGCAAACGGTGATGTACAACGTGAACCGATCGGTGCGGAACCAGGTGGCCCGACTGGCCCAGAAGAACTATGCCGTGCTGGTGAAGGACGCCTGTCTGATTGCCTTGGTGGTAAGCGTGCGTCTCTTTCTGGCCAGTGCACGGCCGGATCCATTCGGTCTCATTGTGCCGCCACCCAGGGATTACTTTAGTGGGGATCTCGCCACCTCTCGGCCCTTTCACACGGGACTCACGGATGTGGGAGACAAGCTACCGCCGGAGGATCCCACATCATCGTCGTCGTTGTTGTCGCCTTCTTCGGCGGATAATAACAATAACAACAAGCATCTGGTGATTCCCCTGGGCATGCTGCTCTACTACATTGCTGTGAGCGATCTCATCATCAAGCTGCTAACCATGCTGATAAAAGTGGGAATCACCATGTTGCCGCATCCCTTGATGCGCCTCAAAGTGCGGGTGAGTCATGGGATCGTTACTTAATCTTTCAGTTTCATGTTGCTGCAATCCCTTTTATCGCAGAGCAAACATATATATGTATATATATACGTTTGTAGTATGTAGTATCAGGGTTTTGATTAGCCATAGTGACGCAGCTTTATTGCGTTCTGATTAGCTGCAATGAGTATAGCTAGAGTCTTAAGTCTTCCTTAGAGCTCGCACTTGGCAAAGTTGGACTTCTAGTAGTTTGAATAAGGAGAATTTAGTTGGTTTTCACGGTTATTTATCTTTTTTCCCGTTCCCTTCGCGCGTGACATTAAGAGTACATAGTTAACTTATTCTTGATACGCTTTTTATACCCGGTACCCATAGGGTACTACGGGTTAGTGCCAACCTTTGTCCGTACGTGTGAAACAACAGATCTCAGAGACTTTAAGAGCTAGAGTTACCAAATTTGGTGACAACACTGGAATCTGTTGCACGCAGATCAAGTTTGTTTTAAAATTTGGTCACGCCCACTTGCGCCCTCAAAAATCATAAAAAACGTAAAATAAGCTATAATTGTTATTTTCGGGTTAAAGTTAATAGATACAAAAAATGAATAAATATAAGCGGACGTTTTCTGAAAACTTTAGTAAGATCGGATGATAAACATGGGAGATATTAGCAATAAGGTTAGAATTTTAACACACCTCCCAAAGGCACTGCTGTTGCAAGCTGTAGCCGACAGGTGGCGCATTCGAGCCTTGGCCGTGCGATGTAATGGCGCCAACTGCAAAAGAAAAGACAAAAGAATATAGCAAGAAATTACAGTCGACTGTAGCTTTCTTACTTGTTCAATATCTTAATTATTATTTACGACCTCCAAGTAACGCTAATTAAATATTAATAACATATTTCCCTTTCCAGGCCCGACTTTATGTCCTTGTGGAGTACATTTCGCAGTTCTACCGGGCCACAGCGCCAATTACCCAATGGTTCCTCTTCCTCTACGAATCCTATTCGGGCCTGGAGGTGGTGTCCGGTGGCCTGTTTTCCGCCCTGTATTTGGGGGCCAAGATCTTCGAGCTGGTGGAGCGCGGCAAGTCCCTGCACAAAGCGATTGTGACATTCAGGAAGAATATTGTAAGGATTGGGATATAAGTTTGTTAAGTTACTCAAACATTTTGAGCAATTAAATCTCTCGTGCAGGACTCTGAGCGACCGCCGACCAAAGACGAACTGGATGCCGCGGGCGCCCTGTGCCCCATCTGCCATGACGCCTTCAACACGCCTATTGTGCTGGAGTGCGGCCACATCTTCTGTGATGAGTGCGTGCAGACCTGGTTCAAGCGCGAGCAGACCTGCCCCATGTGTCGGGCCAAGGTCAGCGACGATCCCGCCTGGCAGGACGGCAGCACCACCTTCTTCCATCAGTTGTACTAGCTCTGCACTCTCCCAAAAAAGATAGAAATTTTCACGGATGATTTCGCGTGTACATATAGTCCGAAGCTAGCATTTGTTTAATTAAGCCGACAGTTATTAATTATATTATTATTAAAAAAAAAAGACAAAGAAATGGCTTTGGCTTTGGTTATTGCTTCATCTTCACTTGCGTCGCCTGGCGGCGGCCTCCAGAGATCGGGCCTCGTAGAACTCGCCATCGCCGCGGGTGGCCTTCTTGTTGATGTCCGCGTGCCGCTCCTTGGTCACAATCTCCTCCAGCACCTCGCTGTCGCCCTTGATGAGCCGCGTCCGCCCGGTGACTGGGTCCACCTCGCGACGGATCCGGCTCTGGCGTCGCTGGTACTCCTCGGGCGTTTCGGGTGCGTGCGATTTGCTGTTCATCAGTGCTTGAATTTTGTGTGGGGGTAGAGTGTTCAGCAAACACACACAACGACATTTAACAATTAGTGGGGGGGCTCTTACGGACCTATTGGTATGGCAAAATCCTCCTGCTCGCTGCCACTCTCCTGCTCCGCCTGCTCTGGCCGCGGCGGTGGTGGAGCTGCAGCTGCAGGCGGAGATTCCTGCTTTCGTCGGCTGTGCTTCTTCGATTTGGACTTGGACGATTTGTGCTTGGCTTTGAACTCCTTGCGTTTTTCCTTGTGCTTTTTCTTTGATTTTTTCTCACTTTTGCCCATTTTCAGTGGCGTCCAACCGAACGTAAACAAACCGAAAACAGAATAAACTCAAATGTGACAGAATAGGTCGATAAGCGGATACCCTGTAAAATCGTTTAGCTGCAACTTGGGGTGGTATGTTATGACAGGAGGTTTGTAGATAATATATCAACATCTAAATTTTAAAAATTTTAAATACAGAAAAATATATTAATAGTTTATTTTTAATTATATACAAAAATATATAATTTGAAAGCTTCAAATCAGAAATAAAGTAACAAATAAGGTTTTAATTCCAAAAAATAACTGTAACTGTAATAATTTGAACTTATTTAATAACCGGATTATGTATGATTTCTAATTAAGTAACCAAACACTTGCAAAAGCAATATGCTCTCTCCCAAAGGGTGTGCAATTGCACGATGGACAGTGTTGATTAATGTCAAAACCCCACGACGACCTACCAACACTATCACAATTTGACAGCGCCGCGTGGAATGTGGACCGCAAGTGGAACCCAATCAGCGCATGTTGTGTGTACAAAAAGAAACGTCAAAAACTGCAGCAAAAATAAGCGAAATAAGCCGTGAAATAAGCCAAGCAATATAAATTCTTATAGCATAATAAACAAGGCACTGGCAATTGTTATCGAAAGAGCGGCGGACTCCAAGCGATCCGCTCACCCCCAAAAACGCGGCGGCCCCACAAATCGCCCCAGCACAGAGAATCCACCAAAAAAACCCGCACACACAAACGCACGCACACATACGCGCGCGCAGCCAAAGGAGAGCTCTGAGGCCAAAAGCAAACGACGAAGAATTCCGCCAGAAGAAGCAGCGGCAGCGGCAGCAGCAGCAGCAGCAACAATTGGAACGCAGCGATCCTCCGTCCCATTGGAGCAGCGCCATCCACACAGCCAGAGGCAAAGGCAGCGGCAGCCACGGCAAGAGCAGCGCAACCAGCAAGCAGCAGGCAGCATTAGCCCCGAGTCAGCAGCAGCAGCAGCACCAGGAGACGAAGAAGCCATTGCCAGGATGAGCATGGAGAAAGTAGCCAGCAAGCAGTACGAGTCGTAAGTGGAGCACACCACTCGCCGCCCACCCACTAACCACCCGCCCCGTCCGCCCGCGCCCGCTGTCGTAGCCGAGAAACGGGGCCAGCATCTCTCGCACACACATCTGGGCGCGATTGTTAGGTTATGTTCTGGGCACCGTTTACGTGCGCCTTTTCTCACTTTATTTAGGGCAACTGCTCATCCTGATCCTGGTCCTCCTCCTCGGCCTGGTTGAACAGTATCATGGCGGCCATCTCCTCATTCTTGTCGCAGGCAAGGTACGCCTGCACGGCCAGGGCCCGCTGAAATCCCAACGCCTCCAGACGTCCCACAGCGGCGGCCTCCTCAGTCGTAAGGTTCACCTGATTCACGGTGTCACCGGCGGTGGTGTCCTCATCAGCGCCCTCGATCAAGGCCATAAACTCCGCACGATGGTTATTAATGATTTGAAAAGCCTCGGGGTCCGTTTCGGCAAGGCGTGTAAGGACCTGGTCCAAAAAGCGCGGATCCTCGCGTATCATTTCGCGCACGCGTATCATGGCCGGCGAGCTCACCAGGTTGATACCCTGGGCCGCCTCCGACACCGACGAATCGGAGCCAGCCTGAGGGGGAATCCCGTTGATCAAATACTCGATTGCTCGCTCCGGATGATTGAAACTGGCCCGCAGAGCGTCTCGCACCTCCTGCTCGCCGTAGCCCATTTCCATGAGATCGCGCACCCGCTCCTCATTGGCAGCCAGCGATGGCTGGCCCACCGTTGGCTGAGCGATCGTCTCACTGGGACCAGGAGGCGCCTCTGGCTTCCGCTCAGGCTCCCGCTTCGGTTCCCTTGGCTTGACCTGGGTCTGCACAGTCATCTTGCTCATCAACACGATGTTCTTGTCCTCGGCTATCTGATACTCCCTCAGGGGCAGCTCATCCTGCATGATCTGGCCGGCGTAGATCAGCTGCAGGTTGTCCGCGGGCAGGGCCACCTCGGGCATGTCGCTTAGACGCTGCTTCAGCGAGCGCACATCCTGCGAGTCGCTCATCTCCACCTTGATGGTGCGCCGGTCCAGCGTGAGGATGGAAAGCTTCATTGCTAGTAGGAATTATGTATAAAGTTTGCGTAGAGAGATCTGGGTGACAAATGCGAGCGATGTGGGCGGGCGGCGCTGGGCGATGTGAAGTTGAGTTCTAACCCTTGACATACTAATCAAAACGCTGTCTTTTTCGTCTTTCGTCAAATGCACGCCCGTTCCAGTAAAATCTGGCCAGATCTCGTCGACAGCGACGACAGCGATGTGGAGAACGAGATAGATGTGGACAAGCTGCCGCCGCTGGAAGTCGGTCCTGGCGAGAATCGTCTGCAGCACACATACTGCCTCTGGTTTTCGCGCAAGGGGACGCAGCGGGCGGCCGCCGACTACAGCAAGTCGCTGCACGTGGTCGGCCGGTGCGCCAGCGTGCAGCAATGGTGGTCGCTCTACTCGCACCTCATCCGGCCCACCGCCTTAAAGCCCTACCGGGAGCTCAGCCTGTTCAAGCAGGGCATTAAGCCGATGTGGGAGGATCCGGCCAACAGCAAGGGCGGCCAATGGGTGATACGGCTGCGCAAGAACAAGATCGAACGGGCCTGGGAGAATGTGTGCATGGCGATGCTCGGCGAGCAGTTTCTTGTCGGCGACGAGATATGCGGCATTGTTCTGCAGACAAAGTTTCCGGTGAGTTCACACAGTTCCTTACCTTTTACTCTTTTAACTCCTTTTATCTGTGGAAACCATGCCGGGATGACCGAGAACCAAGTAATATGTTGCACCCTGTCACTTCTACACTAGAAATCTTGCTTTTAATGAGTGACAGGATGCTTATCCTTAATGACATTTATAAAACTGCGGCCGATATAGGCGAAAATACTGTATCAAAATCCTTTGAGTGACCATATATAAGATAGTCCAGAATATTGTAACTTAAAAAAGTGTTAAGCAATCTTAACGTCTTACTTAAAATGTTTTTAAACCTTTAAAACGAGTGATTAGTGAAATTATTACCTCTTTTCAAACTGCGCGCCCCAGTCTAACCAGTGTTGTAAAACGCTCCAAACTAATCAATACAGCCCTGTTTTATTACTTAATTATATTACATTTATCTATTATATACACATATACCTGCAATCGGGTTATACATATTATTGCATTTATCCAACAACGCCCAGTTCCCATTGAGTATCGCTTAAACAAAAGTGCCGGTCGCGTTTCATTCATAAAAATGTGCGCGCATGTCGGTTTCGCAATGCAAACCCAAATGGAATCCACAAACAAACCAGAGCTAGCTGTTGTTGTTATTGTTGCTGTAGGGCTGACGTAATGGAGCCAACGTGCTGGCATTTTTAGCCCCATGTTGTCTTGCGTGATTTCCAAGTATTTTTTCTGGAAATTAACAAAAACGAACATTTTCAGACAAAAGGAAAACAAATCTTTTTAAAGTGCGCGCAAAATTAAACAATTCATCAATATTTATAAATCAAATAATAAAATCCTGTGCCGGCGTTTGGTAATAAAAAATATCGAAAAGAAAATACTAAACTTATAAAATACCATCACATTATTGCCGCAAAGAGTCTGTCAGCGTCAGCGCACTCTTAATATTCCACACACATCCACACACCTGCTCTTATATTAATCGAATACAACTTATCAAACTCGATAAAAGTTCAATATATCGATACTATCGCGAGCGACCTAACCTCTACGCCAGACTCTGCACTCTGCGTCAGTGCTGCCATTTAGCTATATTCCCGCTAGATCTAGCTTTTTCCAAAAGGGAAGTGCGGTATAAATTGTAAAATTGCGGCTAGCGAATATTATAGCTATTTTTCATTCATACATTAATTTACATTTACTTTTACATAGATTTAATTAGTTAATTATGTAAACATATCGTTTTAGAACTGTAGGTTTTTTTTAGCTGCTATAACAATTTATTTAGCTTATAGCTTTTTTCCAAGGCAGTTAAGCTTTTTTAACGACAAGTTGGCAACACTGCCCTTCAGCTCTGTTTGTCTCATTTCGTTTTCGTTCTCTTCACTCTCTTTTCACCCTCGCTTCGTTTCGGTTGGCATCGGACAATATAAACGAAAATATCGCGGTCGCCGGGAAAAAATAACACGAAATGGTTTTTCGGATTGCTGCATAAGAGAGAAACTTCGATATATCATTAATTTTGCCAATAAATGCAATAAATGTGCTATTTAGCAATGTGCGGGTAAAAAACAATAGGCGACAACAACAAATCGTGACACCCAAGGCAGCCACTGAGCTAGTGCTAGTGCGACAGAGCGAGAGAGGTGGTCGGTCGTGCGTCTCACTCTAACCACCGGAGCCGCCGACGACGACGCGTACGCAACAAACGAAAATAAACGGCGAGCAAAAAGGAGAGAAAGAACAAATAACGCCCACCGTAACACCCCCCGCAAACAAGAGGAAGCAGCAGCAGCAGCAGTATCAGCAGCACAAGCCTGAAGGAAAAGCAGACGGCAGAATTGGAGCTTTGCGCAGAAATCGATTTTTTTGCCCATTTTAAGAGATTTTCGGGAGCCTCTCCCACTGCCAAAAATCGTTTATCGTGAGCGTGTACGTGTACTGTGCCTGTGCGTGCGACTCGCGTCTGTGTGTTTGTGCGAAAGTGAAACAACCCAAAAGAAAAAGAATAAAAAGCTTCAAATTATATATTGTTTTTAAAAAAGTAGAAATCTCGCCGCGCCGTGAGTCACAAGAAATAAAGAAGCAAAAAATTAATTCAGCAGCAGCTTTAGCTTTTTAGCTGCTGGCATTGAAGAGGTGCTCTGCCACTGCCTCTGCCGTCGTCGACGTCGCTGCTGCCGCCCGCAACCACGCGCTCTCTTTGCCTTCTCCGTGTCCCCCATCCCTCTCGCTCGCCAATAGCGAAATAACGGCACACACACACACAAAATACGAAATAATAATATCAAACAAAAATTGCAGCAAAAATAGTGTCAGTTTAGTAAAAATATACTAAAAGTAAACCAGAAAATAGAGAGGTGGAAAATCAATAAAGAGATCCCTCTCTCTTTCGCTCTCGCTTTTGCAGTGGGAAAAACGTGCAAACAAGTTAAAAAGCAAGCTGCAAAAAGCGAATAATAAACTCCGCGCGCGCTTACACGTGTGTGGTTTATGTGCGTGTGTGTGTTAGTGTGCGTTAACGTTTAACTGCTAATCGCAAAACGCAATCTGCGAAACCGCGTAACAAAAGCTTACGTAAAGCTCGGCAAAAAAAAAACAACAACGAAAAACCACAGAGATAAACCAAAATAATAAAAACGAAACACAGAAACACACAACTCAAAAATCAAAAAAAAGCCCCAAAAAAAAAAACTGTAGAAACGGATAACTTAGAAGGAGGAAAACCCCCAAACGCGCCCATATCCCACAAAAAACCAAGAAGAAGAGTGAAACCCACAAAAAATTTCGAAGAAAACGCGGATTAACAGCCAGAGACACAACGATGACTAAGGACAGATTAGCCGCTCTCCATGCCGCCCAATCCGACGATGAGGAGGAGACGGAGGTGGCCGTCAATGTGGACGGCCACGACTCCTACATGGACGACTTCTTCGCCCAGGTGGAGGAGATTCGTGGGATGATCGACAAAGTCCAGGACAATGTCGAGGAGGTGAAGAAGAAGCACTCGGCCATCCTGTCCGCCCCGCAAACGGACGAGAAGACCAAGCAGGAGCTGGAGGACCTGATGGCCGACATCAAAAAGAACGCCAATCGGGTGCGAGGCAAGCTCAAGGGCATCGAGCAGAATATCGAGCAGGAAGAGCAGCAGAACAAGTCATCGGCGGATCTGCGTATCCGCAAGACGCAGCACTCGACGCTTTCGCGAAAGTTTGTCGAGGTGATGACGGAATACAATCGCACCCAGACCGACTATCGGGAGCGCTGCAAGGGAAGGATACAGCGTCAGCTGGAGATCACCGGCCGGCCGACAAACGACGATGAGCTGGAGAAGATGCTGGAGGAGGGCAACTCGTCGGTGTTCACGCAGGGCATCATCATGGAGACGCAGCAGGCGAAACAGACGCTGGCGGATATCGAGGCCCGGCACCAGGACATCATGAAGCTGGAGACATCGATTAAGGAGCTGCACGACATGTTCATGGACATGGCCATGCTGGTGGAGTCGCAGGGCGAGATGATTGATCGCATTGAGTACCATGTGGAGCATGCTATGGACTATGTGCAGACGGCAACTCAGGACACCAAGAAGGCGCTCAAGTACCAGAGCAAAGCCCGCCGAAAGAAGATCATGATACTGATCTGCCTCACTGTGCTGGGCATCTTAGTGGCCTCATATGTTAGCAGTTATTTCATGTAAATCTCGAATGCAATTACTTATATGCCAGACAACACACCCACACACCCACATCCCCAAAAAATACATAAAAAACACATACACACCCCTAATATCATTGAGTAAAGAACCCCTTTATAGGATGTTGCGCAACCCACCCAGAGATAATGATAAAAAATCGAAAAAACTTAAACTGTAAGAGATCGCAACCAGTGAAGACACAAGACAGACAAACACACATGATTAGCAGGGCTCTGATTACACCAATTATAGCTAATATATATAGGAGAAACATGTACGGTTAGTTCGGTTATATACAAGAGAGTCTCCAGAGTCTAAACCTTATATACACACACGCAAACCCAAAAGTTAGCTACCAGAATATTTAGTGAATTAAACGAATTGCTAATTGAAAATGTAAAACAAAAAAAAAGAAAAGTAAAACACAAATCTCCAAGACAAGTAATTGCAAACAAAGAAAAACATGAAATTTTATTGATTATTGTTATAATGCGAAGCAAAAAATAATATTAAAAAAACAAACAAGAAAATACTATAATAAAAAAAGAAAGAAACACATTCACATACACTCACTGCTAATGCTTTGCAAGAAACATAAAAAAAAGTAAACAAAAGAGAAAGGAGAATGATTGCAAGAAGAAAATCGTTTTTCCGACTTGGAAAATGCATTTAGTTTCTGTTTGTTCAACTAGTTTAGTTTGTCCTGTTAAAAACTCTCACTTAAAGTAGCCTCATACTCACCCTCACACCCACACTCGCCACACACTCACCCACTGATAAGAAGAAGAAGAGAAGGATGCAACAAATCTCTAGTTAACTTTTGAATATTTATTAAAAAGATTGTTTATTATGCTAGATAATAACTATATTGACTATTTACTATAATGCTATTTACTTAACATGTTCATATTTATTGAATGCATATATACATATATATATATATATATACATATATATATTATACAAACACAGCATATATATATATAGATAAATAGCTAACTCTCAAAAACATTCTCTCAATGAAGAAGATAATAAAGCGAAGCAAATAACAAAAACCGAATCGAATCGAATCTCTAAAAGTTGAGGAAGTTGACGGAATGCTGACTTAACAGAGTAAACAATTCACTCACAGACTCAAATTAATCGCTAAACCGTTTAAATTCAAAGTTGATAATTCAGTTTTTTTGTTGTCTATTAAGTTTTGTTGGTATTACGCAAACAATTGGACAAGTTTTTTGTTGTTATCATTTCCTCCTCTTTTTTTGTGGCAATATAAATAAACAGACTTCCCTACAAACTAGTTATTCGCTTGCCTTAAGTTGGAGTTGAGTTTTTAGCTATGATTTCATTTCACACACACTCAGCGCACACACACAAAACTACACGCTTTTATAGACTTTTTCTTTTCTTTTTATTAACCCATTTTATTTTCCTTTCTTTCCCACATCACCAAAAAATATGATAAAACAAAAACTAACAATCGGAATTCAAATTCAAATACTTCCTCTATATGGCATGCGGCTCTTGAAAACATTTTAACAAACATAAATAATTTATTAACAATATATGAAACCAAATCGACCCTCCTGCACTCACAAACTTTGGATACACCTTACATAGAATTCAAGCCAGCAAGTAGCATGTATAATCTGCATACAAAATCCAGAGGACATGCTAAATCCTTCTATTATAATGCCGAGCGTAATATGTATGAGTTTCTTGAGAATTATATTATGTAAATTGTGATTTAAGCTATATACACACACACGGAGAAATGCGTTCGCTTTTAAGTAGGAAATGCAATTTGTTAATGCACCAAAAATACCGATAATAATAGAGAAACTCACCACAAAACCCGAACTGCGCGAATTGTGAATTTCCGTTCTGATTTCTGATCACACCACAATGCAAATGCAAGTCTCTGTGCACGTTTTTTTTTTTTCCGTTCGTTTACCTTTTGATCTTTTTCAATGCAAAAAGAAACCGTAAAAAACTGCAACGACAACAGCAACAATCAGCACGTTTCCACTACAACAATAATAGCCACAGCAACAGCCACAACAACACCCAGTTAACACCGCGTCTAGTGAAAAGAAAACGAAGAATAACGAGAAAACGAATAAAACGAAACGAAAATCGCTTTAAAAACGAACGAATTTCGACGCCAACTTCGTATTATGTCAATCAATCAAGCTGCAATTCAATTTAAACCTCAAAATGCAATCTAAAGCCCCAAACAAAAATCGAGAAATTCAAATCGAAAATAAATAAAACGCGACTTCGCCGACCTGCCGCGCCCTCCTCCGTCCTTGGGAAGTTCCAGACCGCGTTCCAGTTTTCCAGACCTACAGCTTCCAGCGATAAATACAGCTGCAATGCTCCATCCAAATGCGCTGAGGTGAGTAACGATATTATTATTCAACATTTAGCATTTTTCTATATCGACGGCAATTCCCGCTTGTACTCTCTCTACGCCCAGGGTTTCCCCGCGTGACTTGAATAATTGTCGAAGGTCGAGTTTGTCGTGTCCTTCCCGCACCCGCCCCCTTTTGGTATATTCCTCCGCCCACTTCTATTAATGAATTTCGTGCCCTTTGTGTTGTGACATTTCGAGTTTCGAGAGAGTGTGAAGCACCACAGAAAGGCAGCGATAAACGAACGAGATCTTGGCAAAACGAATGAAGCAAAACAAAGAAGAGCTAATTATACCCAATACTCGAGGGGTAACAATGGGTATATAGGGTTTAAGGGAATACTATATAACATGATTTGCTTAAACAATACCACTCTTCTTGGGCCTTATTATTAATTTTTTTGTACTAATTATCTACTAAAATTGGAGTCTCAGGGGGGTTCGAAATTTTCAGAATTATTTCAACTAGATTTTTATTTAAATTCTAACATTAAGAGTGACAATCAATCAGGCTTTAACATATACACATCAATTATTATTGTTATTTTAACTTTTTTCCTCATTTTATTTGCAATAAGAATAACACTTCATCCAAATGTAGGGCCCAACTGCCAACCTCCTTATAGTATGAAACAAAAAAATCTCATTTAATAGCTTCCTTATTTATTTAATGTCGTGCTCCATTTATTTTCCTCCTCGTCGTCGCTTTCATTTCTATCTATAGTCGTTCGACTCTTGTCATCTCGCCGTCATTATAAAAAGCCGCAATTAATACAACACACACTCTCTCTCTGTTAACTAAATGGGATATGGACAATTGGCGAGATAATGAATATTTATAGTACAATAATTATTAAGAGTTCTATTAAAAGTTCTCTTTCTCCATAATTACATTATTATTACACTGCGATTGGTGTTGATTGGATTTGTCCGTGAAATCGACTGAATGCAATTTGTCATCAATTACGAATGTTGCAAAAATGTCTCATTCAAATGTATATTTTGCAGCTTCGTCATCTCAATGAATTTGAACACAGTTATGGCACTTATTTTCTCACTTTGCTTCGTTTTATTTTATTTGTTATTTATAACAAAAGCATCTTACTGTTGGTGATCTCATAGGATTCGGAACGAGTCACATTCTTTTTATTTTTTGGGAGACCAAACACTTGAAAGCCCAGAATTTGGGATACTTTTAAATGATTTCACAGCTTTCGGTTTTTTATCACAACAAATTCTTTAAGGTTTAATTAGCGAAGGCTATTTAATTTTGGCTAAAACTCTACAGGGCCCCGTAGTACTATGTAAGAGTAAGTTTGGGATTCAAGCACTCCAGCTCAAAAAAAAGTTCTTTAGCAATTTCTTTTTATATCACGAATTTAAGTCTACCATTTCCATAGGCACCTTTTCCATGCGCTGCTCCATTCATTAGTTTTTTTCTCTAGCTCTTTTTTTAAACGATGACCCCTGCAGAAGAGCACGATATCGTGTCAGTTGCGTGTTTAATTTGAAAGCATTATCTGTAAAAGTTTCGTATAATATACGCCGTTTATCATGTATCATTTCATTTCGTTTCGTTTCCCCATCGCTTCCTGTCAGCGGCGTTTTCTGAATGAGAGCCGACTCTGCGTATGCCTGGCTATCGCCCCTCTAATGTGAGTCGAACATGCAGAGAGTTCGCGCCTCCCCCGATTCGTTGTGATGTTGTGGATGTGTGTGGGCTTTGAATTGAGTCATCGCTGTCACCCAGCGCGACCTTAGACGATTCTTCGCTTCACCCTGCGACCCATTCTCCAATTTATCATGTGCGAGAATGCACTGATAAAAATAACATAACGCCCTGTAATCCGAATAAGCATGTCTTTTGAGTAAATGATGCTGAAATAATCGCCTCATAAATTGTAAGAGATACATTATCGTGATTAGCATGAGAACATATTGAGTGTTTACTTTCTCGAAGAAGGTTTATGCAAATTTATAGCTTGAACTTGAAATGATGTTAGAAACCGTATAATGTGTCACTTTATTGGATATCTACAGCAGTAATACCCCAAATTCCACCCACACTGACAATTGGACTTTCCTTTCGATGACGGCGAGGGCGATAAAAAATGTATTTACACTCCGCTCCAATTAGTTATAAAACGATCTATTGTCCTAATGAGGCAGACGAATGAATGAGGTGAATCATCCAAACTAGCGTATGAATCATTAGGGTTTGTTATCACTTGATAAAAAGTCGTATCAGTTGGCTGTGATAACAAAACAAGTGGGCAGCAACGGGTCTCTCTCTCTCTTTACTCATGGTGCTCTGTATCCAGCATAAAAAGAGGGAATCGGAATAACGTCGTCTGCAGTCATGCGAATGCAATTAAAAGTTCGCCTCTTGAGTGACATACCCCTCTTTCGCATTCTCACGTAACATTTTTTTTATTTTTCATGTCTCTTTGCCTTTTTACCTTGTTGTGTGAGCTGTATCACATGGCTTTTGTTTGCTTCTTTGTTCTTCAGTCCTCAGGTGGTGGAAGTGCCCACAGCATTGGGTAGAGCCCTTCGTCTAGTGGGTATATTGGGCTCTTAAAGATTTCCTATATTCTAAAAATAATTTTTCCAACATTATTTCGATTTAAATATTAAATTTCCTCACTTTAATTATTTTAAATTTTTAAATCCACAAAATAATTAGTATTAACTGATACGGTTTAGTTTTATATATATATAATATATATATATATATATATATATTATATAATATATTTTCAAGGTATTCACTTGTGCGACTCTAAAGCTTTTATTTGTTACCTTTTCTTCGAGTGCGCCTCCCTTTCCTACCGACCAGAGTTTGATGACACTGCTGCAGTGCCACGCCCCCTGCAGTAAATATCTACGAGTCATGAATTCAATTTATATATTTATCTATTTCCTCACTTGTTCTGAGCTTTTCTTGTTATTTATTTATTTGTCTGTCTGCCTATTTATCTATTATTTTGATTGCTTGCCAAATCCAAGCAGTCACTTTTTGTGTTTCTTTGTAGCGATGTTTTTATCGATGTCTAATCTTTTTACATACATATGTGGGAGTTTTTTGTGCTTTTCCTTAGCTTTTTTGTGTTCAACTTTGTCTGATGAGTCACAAATTGTACCGGCTTATGACCATATATATTATTTGTTGTTAGCCGTCAGCCTGCGGTTTGATTTATTGATTCACAGCTAGATGTCAGCCTTACAAAACGTATGAATATGCATTAAATACATATGGAGGGAATATCTATGTAAACTTGAGTGAGCACGAGAGGTACTTTATCTCATCTCTCGGTTGTGCAAAGTTTTCTAGAATCGTCATTGTCATGTTAACTGTTGAAACTTGTCTGCCAAGATGTGCTCTCAGCAGAGAGAGCTTCTTTTCCTTCTCTTGAAAACTTTTTGATTTGCCGGCGTAAAGTTTCCTCCTTCCTGATTGATACTGCTTGCTTGCTTGCTTTGACCATGTAGGAATTTGCCATGCATAAAGGAAAAGGAAGCCGGCATCCTGCATCCCGTTTCCTGCATTCTCCCCATCCGATGCAGGCGGAATTCTTGGATTTTATATACAGAGAAATGAACCAAAGAATTTTCTAAATATAAAACTGATGATGAGTAATTTACCTTTGAGGGGGATCTTTTCTATACTTTAAATCTCATTTATTTAAGTTAAATTTTGCTTGTTGCAAAGGAGCAGAAAATCTTTGCAATGGAATCAATTTTCCTAAAAACCCAAGACAAAATTATAAAGTTAGAAAAAAGGCTTTGCCATAGATTTTCGTCGTTGCTTCTGAACAATTTGTTAATTGAAAACAAATTTCAAGGCACGTCGTCAGATGACTTGAGTTCAGAGGTGTGTGTGTGTGTGCCGAGAGATGTGGGAAGATCGAGTTGAATGGGCGAGCACAATGTGACCCAAGGGGGCCATCCAACTGGAGGCAAGGCACACACACATTTGGGGGCGTAGATTTTGTTAGGCCAGCAAAATTAATTTAGAGTTTAGTCCGTACACAACATTTTCATGGGCTATAAAATGTACAAAATCCCCAAAAACATGATTAGGTTACAGTCAAACTTTTAAATATGCTTTTGTTGTGTTTAATAAAATGAACTAGTGAACTTATAATTAGTAAAAATATAATTAAAACTGGTTTGTAATCAGGTATAAAACTATTCTGGTTTGAATGGAAACGCTTTTTGCACGTTTAATGCTTTAAATATTTAATGAAAATGAGTTTTCACAAGTTTTTAATGAGTTTTTACTAAACATCAAATAAAAGCTGACCCATTTGTGGCTCAGGAATTTTTAAAAAAATCTGAAACCACTAATAAGACTAAGTTAACTCCGATTCGGTGTTGTCCGGAGTGTATACCTACATAAAGGTCCTTTAATACATGTGGCTTGACCCTTTTTTTTTTGGGTCTCTTCTTGCCTCTTTCTGCGGAAAGAGTTCATTCGCCTACTTTTATGTACTCCCAAAACGACAAGAACAGCGTCAGATACGCCTGGCTCATGACCACACCTACCTGCCCTTCTTTTCTTTTTATTTTGCCAAATTATATGTGTATTTAATGCTGCTGCAGTAACACACACAAAGAAAAACAAAAACAAAAAAGGAAAAACGCCGAAAAACAACAACCTGAAATGAGTTCTGCTGGGCAGTTAACGAGCGGTAGGAAAAAAAATAAATAAAGGGGGTTGCCCGAGGAAAACCTGACCCAGTAATACGATGTGGGTGGCCGTACTTTGTTCCTTAACCACCAAAAGGGTTGAAACTGATTCCCATTTCCAAGGTTGAGCCAGGCCCCTGGCGAATTTTCATATTCGCTCGTCGGTCGCCCTCTTTGTTGTTATTTTCCCCCCAACCCAACCAACAGAAAAATTCGAAAAACTGAAAACAAAAACTGAAATTCTCACATTTAAATTCCATGCGCTTCGCTTCATCTTCAATTTCCTTTTTAAGTTGGCTCACAAAGACGAAGAATTAACCAAGCGTGAGGCAGAAAGAAAGAAAGAAAGAGTGAAAAGGTTGAGACCATAAATATTAATGGTTACGTCGTTGGTTTTACCTTTAATTAAATGAACTTTGAACTTACTTATGTGTTATAAATGGCTGAGTCCATTTAATTGTGCAACTAGTTTTCTTTTTAGTTTTAAATAGCTTTCAAATAGGTGCAAGGTAAATATATTAAAGGTATACATAAATAATAGAATTTTGTGGGTACTGTAGTTCTTTTAACAAAAGCTGAAAAAATGTGGCAAAAACTGACAGATGAATATAAAATACAGTGCGAAATATATAAATAACATTAAAAACCTAAATTATTAAATGAATTAAGATATGCAAGTAAGAGTTTATTACTTATACAAAGGCATTGAAATTCCTAATAAATGGTAATAAATATGAATGTTGTCATCATTTTTATGTCTATAGCCCTTAAACTTAAATTGTTTCCCAAGTTATAAAGTTGATTTAACAGGGTTTCACCCTTAAGGTAAGCACGCTGCCCTATTTCTCATTGTTAAAGCTTCATTTTCAGTTTATTATAGTGAAAAATTTAATGTTCAACAAACTTTTTATTGTGTTTAAACTTTTACTGGAACAACCCTGAACTGGCAACGAGTTTTGCGTAATTTTATTTTCAGCGCTGATTGGCACCTTTTGCCACCTTTTCTGAAACACCCACTTTACCTTACTCGCACAACCAGCGCCATTTTTGCTTTCTTCTCCCCACCTGCCACTAATTAAGTTGTTCACGAAATTCTACTTGCAAGTGGAAAAATTTGAATCTTCGCAATGTGTATACCTGGGCAAAAAAAAAAGGTGGAATGGGGGAATGAAAGAGTCTGAGCCCAAGTCCAAGAATTGCAATCAACGAAAAGGCGTCGAGTAATTGGTGTTGTCAAAGAGAAGGCTAAGAGAGGTCCTGCAGAAGGATATATACATGAACTTAAAAGCAACAAGAGCAGGAGCGTAGCATCGTAGCTGGAAAAATGAAAGAAAGAATCAAGTTAACTGACCTGGTGGAGAAGCAACAGTGGGCTCTAGCACAGCTGGCCAGAATCCCAGACTGGCAGGCTTCAGAATCTCCTCAGGGGAAAAGAACTCATTCCGTGGTTGACAAAGTGGCAAGAAAACCCACAATTCCAACCCAAAAGGCATCGTCAACTCCTGCAAGTCACTGGCAAATGGGCTTGACATTGTTAGCCCTAAGCAAATAAGAGAGATTGCAAGAAAGCTAGCAATTCTCCATGGGAAATACTCTATAAACAAGCTTTCTTGCATGCCCTCCATATTCCGAAGAATAATATTTGGTCCTTTCAAACGTTATGCAAAATTTGCTATGTCCAAATCCTCTTTTAAACCCCTAGCTTGAAAAAAATTGGGTTTTAAGTTAAACTGACAACTTCCTACAGAAAATGACTTCGGAAAGTTCTAGCTTGCAAGGACTATAAGCGAAAAAGCATGGAAAATTCCATTGCATACTTCAAGGCGTGCACATAATTTCATTTGACATAATTCCGACTTTTTGCTTTTTGCCCTCTGCTTTTTCCTCTCTGCTCTGCTTCTTACTGCTGCTGCTGCTGCTGCTGCTCTTTTCGCACAGCGTGTAATGCATGCAGCCAGGGTATTCTAGTGACAGCTAAAGCAGAGAGACAGAAACATTAACTAAACCGCATAGCGGCAATCAAAGGAGCGGAGCATCAGGAGAAAGAGATAGGGTACGAGAGAGCGCATTTCTTACGGTTCTTTGGCTGATTCAATTGCTGACATAACCTCTCAGTGTGCAGTCGTCAGTTGCTTATGCATGTCCCCTTACCCCAACACCGAACCAATTTTCCTTGCTATTTTTCCACGTGCTTTTCCCTTCTCTGATGGTGTTAAGCTTTTAGTTGGGGAACATAGTCTTGAATAAATGAAAAACTCCAGTGTCGACTTCGTTTTTAGGGGTGTAAGTGGGGTAAATTTGTTTTATCCTCTGTTTGTCAAGCATTTCTTTTTATTTTGATCGAAAATTAGCACTTAAATTAAGCTAAGTCTGAACCAGTTAGGAATTATAGATGCTAGTATGCTAATATTATGTTTTTTACAAATTTAAATATTAAATTCTTTACGTAAACTGTACATATACTTTCTTACAAGCAGGTCTTGAATCAGTTGGGAATTGTAACGATACAGAGTGGGGGAAACGCATCTTCTGTGCGATGTTGGACTTTTATGGGCTAGAAATTAATTAAGAACTTCTTCACTGAATTTTTTAGGACCAGGTACAGGGTATTGCAAAAACTTTTCCCCATTCTTTATAGTCACTCCCCCCCGTATTCCCTTAACATCTTCTGATTGCCCCACAAAAGCTTCAACAGCTTACCGCCCTTGGCATGAAGCAGGGAGATTTCATTATCGTATCTTTTGGGTATGCAACACCTCCCAAGCACCACCCTGCTCGGGGAATTGCGCACACACTTCGCCCACACACTTTGGGGATTCTGCCTTGAGAGCGGTTCCTGCGATTGTACGATAAAATGAAATGCGGATTGCATTCATGCAACGAGTGTTAATGTCTTCATTGTTGTACCGCCCACCATGCAGCCATTAAACTTGAACATCTCTCTGCGGTTTCCAATGGCCGTGAAATGTCAGAACCAATTTCTAGACGAGAAGTGGAGAGAGCTAATTAGATTGCATTTGAATATTAAATTGCTGAATCCAAAGATAAACGGCTCTCGGGTATTAATTAATTGCCGAGCGCTGGTCTCTTGCAATGCGGTTATCCTGGGGCAATAAGCCATATCCGTTTCATCGTTCTCCATGTCCCCCCGCATCTACTGCGTTTGTTCCGGCTCCTGCTCCTGCTCCTACCGACCACGAGCTCGTCCTGCTGTGCAGCCTTGTGTGGGAAGGCTTTTACGAGCTGTCCTCGAGCGATTTCGGACTGACCATGGAATGCTTTTATGCGACCATGTTATTAAGAAATGTTTTTCCAGAACACTCCAATGGGTAACTGTGGTCCAAATGGTCCAAGATCAAATAGAAATTATATTTAAATATAAAAATAATTAATTTGAACATAACATTTTCGCTTTCTGAGATACAATTACAGTTACTTTCTAACTTATTTCAAATTTAGTAAAGTACAAACCGCATTCTAAACCTAGAACCTTTGTAGATCTCTTCAAATTGTACATTAAAAGGAAAATTTAATTAAAAAATCTACGTTTTTGAGGCCATCTGCTTGTTGCTACCCTGCAACTTCGCTTTAAATCCCATTTCGGTCCGCATTGCGTGTACGCCTCATTATCCTCGTAACCACAAGGATTCCCATAAAAAGCACACAGTTTTTACAGACAACATTTTGTGTGTACCTTCTCCTCCTTCGTTTTATATAAAAGTCATATTTTAAGTAATTTATTCTTTTCTGCTGGCTTGCATGGCTGTGTGGCTTTGGTTGGTCGTCTCCTTAGTCCTTAGTCTTTCCCTGTCGACTTGTGGGACAATTTGTCCAAGGCGTTTCCTTCCGGTGGGCGTGGCAGCAACCGGCAGCAGGGACATGCCTGTGTCGACTTCCTTCCTGTCTTCCTTCGAGTTCTTTGTGCGTAAAATACAAAAAGTGAACAACAAGGTGGTCCAAAGGATGGGTGCTTGGGTGGTCAAAACATGATGTGTGTGTCAGCTATCCTTTGGGATTCAGGAGTTAGGAGTATGTTGTACACTTGAAGAAAAGGTGACTTAAAATCAGGATTTCACAGAAATTTTGCCAGAAAATATTTTACTTTTCCATAGTAACTTCAAAAATCTCTGTAGATTTTTAAAACAATTAAAATGGAGCTCAAACTAATGCAACAAAAAGTTTGTTTCACTTTTTAAAAAAACATTTTATGAATCTGTCAAGAATTTTCTTTGAAACTTGATTGCATTTATGGTAATTAGTAATTATGTTATTAATTTTATTAAACCATTGTTATCGTAGTTTATCTCTGGATTCTTCTTCTTAATTTCGTCGATTTTATTTGCTCCTCTTATTTCAATGAGTGTTTTCTTATAATTTATAAATTGCAGTGTGACCGTAGTCTCTTTTCTTTTCTCTCTTAACATAAAATGCTAAATGCTTTACAAAATGCTAAAAGGACTACACTATGCCATACTTGTAACTGCTTTACTGCTTTTTTTTTTTGCGAGTGCATCGATATAAGAGTATCTTTTGGTTTGTGGCTTACGTCATATTTTACTGTTGCTTTTGCATACTTATATTTCGACGACAGCCTTACAGGATTTCTACTTGCGCTCTCCCAAAATGCCGTTACCGTTACCATGTTGTAAAACTCATTCACATGTGCGGCCAAAGGAGTAAGGAAGAGAGAGAACGAGAGAGGAGTAACAAAAGGGAGGTGGAGATGGAAATTCAGAGCGGGGCAGCAACAGCATCATCATCATCGTCGTCGGCGTCGGCGTTGTCGTCGTCGTCATTTTCAGTCGGTCACAATGTCAAACAGAACTGTACACAACAAACACACCATCACACACGCACAGGCTTACAACAAAGAAAAGCGCCGAAAAAAACCAAAATGAGTGAAACAAAAATGGCACAAACAAGTCACACACACACTTGCACACATGCGCCCACTTGGCCTCTCCGCACTTCGCTCTTTTTTTTCTTTTTCTCATCCGCTTTGCCGTTTTGCGTTTCCTTTTTGTACGGCTCTTCATTCCTTTGCTTTGGGGCTTAGGCAACTAATCCATTTCGCTTGCTATTTTTAACAGCGACGCGCCGACAGGCAGCGGCTGCGGCAGAGCGGTCGACTGAGGCATGGCTCCCAAGGGTCCAAGTGGCTGCAACAACAACAAATACAAAAGCAGCGCTGCCAGCGTCGCAGCTGTGCCAAATCAAAAGCCGCACACACACACACACTCACGCATCCCCTTGGGTTAGGCTACAGTATTTTGGTGCTCGCTGCGCAAGGCGCTCTCTTCGGCTCAGTCACTCTCTCTCCTCTCCCGCTCTCTTTGGGCTTTTCAATTGTCATTTTATGTGGCACTGTGTTAATTTCCACACGGTATACAACTACACGCAAAGAAAACAACAGACAGGGGGCACGTAAAAAAGGAAGAAAGAGAGACCCAAACTGAAACTGAAACCGCCTCACGCAAAATAACTTTGTCATAAGCATAGCTGCTCTGCTTCCACCTCAGCCAAAAACTCCCCCCAGCTCACCTCGGGGCAAAACTCACCTCGGCTAACCCGCAATCCGCTAATTCCCCCCACACAGCCCCTCCGCTCATATCCTTTTGCTTTTGCGTGTGTGTTTGAATTTTGGTTACCGATTTTTTTTTTGTTTTGCTGGTGTGTGGGGGTCAGGATGGGAGCATGGAAAAAGGAAAAAAATCGTGAAGCACGTGTGAGAGTTTTTAGCTAACTGGAAACGGGTGATGAAAACATGAACTTTTTAATTAAACATAAATATTTTAAACACACCGTCAGCGACCCTTATAGCGTTTTTCCAGTAGGGTTGCCATCATGGCGTATGAGTACTAACATGTGCTTTTATGTTATTACTCATACGCCATGATGACAACCCTATTTTTTTTTCTTTAGAAATCAAGATTTAAGATATATGCTAGCACTAAATACCTTATCTACCGAACTGTAATTGCTGCTCGCATCTACCCAAAATACCCAAAATTTTACAATATTTAATAGGCAAAATGATCTTAACCATTTCAAATTACAGGGATTTATTCCATCTGCGATTGTCCTAGTTGGTTGTTAAGTTGGCCAATTTATTTGAATCGCCGGCACTTAACTGGCCCGTATATAACGTGGGTGGGGGTGAGCGTGTGTCCCGAACTGCTGGCAGACAATCGCATTACTGGTCAGCCAAATCGATGCGACCTTCTCTGTTGCCTTTTCGCCACCGCCACCACCACCACCCTCTTTCCGACCGCCACACTTTCTGAATTGCTCTGGTCTTTCGGCACTAATGTGGCTTCGGATTTGGCTGGAGATTACGACTCCCCGGCATTATCCCATAAAAGCAGATAGAACACAACACTCACTTATCGCTGCAGGCATATCATTTAATTTCAACATTATTTGTCATATACAAAGGGAGCAAGAGAGAGAGAGAAATAGGAGGCAGACAGAGTGGGATGGCAACAACACTGTTTCCGTTTTGCCTTTTGGGGCAGGCACAAAATAAAATGCGCTATTAATTAGTTTTTCCAACATTGCGAGGCCCAGCTTTGCTCTTCTTCGGCTGCCAAATGGCCTCAGGATAGATAAAAGTCCACACACAAACTTACACTGAGAATAAAGGTCTCCCCCGGTTTAATTAGTAACGAAAGCAGTGAATTATTTTATTAAATTATTTAAAATCCACAATCGAACCCCTTTGTGGCTCTTTAGTATAGGCTTTTCATCAATTTTGTACTAGAAAATAAGTTTATTAAATAAAGAATAAAATAAAGAAGGCATGCATCACATACAGTCAAAATTAATAACCAAAATATGTTACAATTTAATAGACATTTTCTTATTTCTACATGTAGTAAAATAAATGTATTCTCAGTGTCAAACACACTCGGAAAACTTTTTCTGCACACAAGCACTCACACACAAAAACATAAACCCACAAGTGCGAGCAGTAAGGGTGCAGTAGTACTATTGTCTCCTCCTTTTTTTTTTTGCCACGCCACTGAAAGTTGTCGGAAATTTTTGTAGCCTTTTCCGTCGCGTCATTTTAGCTATCTGTGTTCATGACTTGTAATTATTTTTACTGCGCTTGCCACTGCCTCTTGCCTTTTGCCATTTTTTCTGTGTCCTTTGGGCACAATTACTTTTGGCACTAAATTTATTTTTATTTGCCCGAGGGCCGTTGTGCCATCGGAATTAATCAAACCCAGCGACGCGGCGCCATGTTGTGTGCAACATAATGTTGTGTCGGTTGACGAGGGGGCCCTCCTTTCCCTCCTCATAAGTTGGGTTGGAAATCTATAGCTATATAGTATGTATGATATATGGATTACGCCCACTTTTTGATTGGAGCAGCTGCCGCATTGTGGATTGCATGTCAATATGTAAACTGCAATTGATTGATTGATAGATGGATGGCTGATGCCTGATAGTGCGCGAGTGTGTGCGTGTGTGTGTGTGTGGAGTAGTCCTGGGATGATTGACCTGTTAAGTTCGAGCCACCCTCACAGTCGCGAGTAAAGTTTGCACGGGGTATTAAGTTACCTGTGTTCCATTGACGTTGATTAAATCAGCAGAAATCGGTGATTACGGTGGATTGTTGTGCCATGAATATGCAATTGAGTTTGGTTCTCTTAAAACGAATTAATGTCGTTATGATATCGTAGTTTAAATTATTTGACGATTTATTGTGCAATTGGTTCTTCTTTCAATTGAAATAATTAAATTGAAGAAGAGCAAAAGCTGATTATAAACTTATGAAAGAAGGTTCGAAAGATCTTCAAGAACTCAGAGCTCCAGCTGATTAAAAACTTACGAAAATGTTTTGACTTGCCATCGGGAATATATTCAGGCTTGCAAAAGAAAGGTAACGAACAGAATTCTTCACAAATATAGGTAAAAGTTGGAAAACTTCTCAATAAAACCCAGAGTAATATACAGAGCCTCCCGTCCAGAATTAACCCAACGAGAAACCAAGACTGCGACCCAGTTTGTTGAACTCTCCCCTTAACGGAGGCAGTGCCAAGAGCTCAGGTGTAGTTGGCCCACCTGGCCACGGTTTATTGGCCACCTGCTTCCCCCTCCTCCTCGTGGGTTTCCTCATTCCCTGCGGGGTCGCGCATTACATAATGAAATTTCTCTTGAAATTGGAAGTTCATTTTTTGGGTGAGCCCCCGAGCGGTTACAGTCGCTGTCGTTGTCATAGCTTATCTTTTAACCATTTGTTGTTGCTCTTCTTAATTTGCATTTATTTCGGGGCTGAGAAAGCAAACACACACCACACGGAGAGTACAAAATAAAACATAAAGCAAACAGTAAAGCGAGAAATTGTATGTCATAGACCCGGTTTAGAGCCGCTGTTGTTGGCCAAAAGTTGGCGTCTCTCTCGGTTTCCCGTTTTCCTCCGTGTCACCTTCATTGCGTTAATGTTTTTCAGCCCGCTCTTCAAGGCCAGGGTATATCAAATTGTTTAACGACTTTTTCTTTATTGTCTGTCACCTAAGACTTAGTTTGCTTTTTGTTTCTGTTCGTTGCTTTTGTTGGTTTATTTTGCTTTTGCTCAGTTTCTTGATAATATGCTTGCGCGCGGGACGATGACGGCATTGAAATAATGGTGTTGTGGTTCTGCCCGATTTTTATGAGCTTTCTCGCTGCCGCCAAATGACTTTCAGTTGTCACCGAATGTAAATTTACAAATGGCCCGATACGGCCTCCCTCTTACTCATTTTGTCGTTATAAATGGTTGGCATACTCAGCTCCGAAATCACTTGATACTGGTAGTGAATGAATCCTAAATCTGAATCATTCTGCGGGCTTAATGCTCGTAAGTTATGTTTGTGGGCCAATTTATAATCATTTCCCTGACAGGGGATTTTGTGGGGGAAATTTTTGAAATAAAACACGAACTCATGGAGTTTTGTACTCTTTCTTATAATGGCAAGACGACTTAATCATCATTGATATTGTTTGGTATGTAAAAAAATAAGTATTGAAATTGTTATTCTTGGTTTGTCGCTGAATTCGTACTTGGGAATTTGAAATCCAGCGATGCGTGCTCTTCCAAATTGAGTTTAAGCTACTCGTACACTTAATGCACTTCAGCTGAGTTCTTATCCAGAGTTGTCAACCAACCCCTTTGAGCATTAAGAAAAGAAGAAAAGACCTCCATTCTTTTACATTTTCGTGGGGGCACATTTTCCTTTTATTTTTCATGCAGACTTTTTCCTGTCAACGAAGGCTTTTCGGAGCTTCTCGAGTTGCGAGGACTCCTTTTTTTTTTTTTTAGCCATTTCTGCTCCTAATGGAATTGTTAATGCTAATCGTAGTTGCAACAGTAGCAGCAGCTGCACAACGAAATAAGCTCAGACTCTTCTTTTATTGTTTGTTAGTTTCTCGTTTGTGAGGCACACAATTTATGCTCGACGTTAATTTGGGCCAAAATGGAATTCAGGGCTTGAAGAGTGCCATAAAGTTGCTTCCAAGTGCAACACAAATTTGGTGTAAGATCAAGGAGGAGCAGGAAAACGAGGACGGCAATGACGATGATGATGATGATAATGTCCATTACCCTAAAGCGGCATTTGTGCATCATTTACAATAAACGACGGCGGGGCCGTCAACGCCATCATTAAAAGCACAATTCCACGGCGCTTATGTCCTTTGAGCTGGCAGGGAATGGGAGAACGCGAGAAACCGAAGGAAATACGAGAGCATTATGAGTTACACTTAAGACAGGATAATCGCACCGAAGACTACTTCAGTTTGAGGGAATTTTTCATATTTTCAGTGTGACATTTTAGCAAAATATTCTTAAAATATTATTCCCTTTTTGAGCTGTACCTTTGCATCCATGTGGTGGGTCGTCTCTAAAAGCCATTTAATCAAATTTTCGGGCACATAAAACGGAATACGAAAATATCTGAATAAAAAAGAGCCAGCCACACACCCGCAAAGATAAATGAAATGCGAAAAGATTCATATTTCAGAGCCGTCGTCGTCGCCGTTTCTCTTTATTGGCTTATCTATTTATTCGTATTATTTGTAGCTTTTTTTTTTCTCTCTCCCCATTGTTTTGTGTTGTTGCGGCTGTTTTGGGGCTCCTTAGCTAAATTAATAAATTAAATTGGCGTGCAAACAATTTTCTAGATCTTGCGGCGCTTTTTATTGCATTTGCATTCGTTATTAGGCTTTGAGGAAATATACTGTCGGGGTGGAGACGACAAGGGTGGCGCCTTGTTACCATGTCAATCATGATTAACGTTCCTTGCCTTGACATTGAGTTGGCAATTTGTTTTAATTTAAAGAGGGAACGATAAATCTTGGAAATGAATTTGTTTTATTTTTAGGTCATCAACTTGGTTGATTTAGCTGTAGTTTAAACTATTTTTGCGAGGGATTAATGTCAAGGAACTTTTCCTATTTACAGCGTTAAAGCTTTACTGGAACCCCAAAGATAAACAAATATTTCCAAAGGCAGGGACTTTCCATGGTGAAATAAATAAATAAAGTTTTATTTACTCAAATAGAAATCTATTAAATTAATAACACTTCAACTGTAAGCAAACTTTAAACTCTAAATTAAAGTGAACTTTTTTTAAGAGTGAAATATTTAATTTTTTTATAAACTCAATAAACTTTAACCTTTTCCCAAGGGGTCGGCTTAGCTTGGGCTTTCTTTTAATCAAACATTTGCAGCTTGATTTTGGCCCTGTAGCTTCATCTACTGTTTTCTTATCTGCCTCACGTCTTGTTTGTTTTCTCAGCTCTTCTTTACTCCTGGCTATGTTTTCGCCAACCTGATTCTTTCATTTCGAGAGGCCCGGCTCTTTAATTTGGTTTTTGGGTCCTGGACGACGAGAGAAATCTTTGGCCTTTTTCTTCTGGTCCTTGTGGTGCTGCTGACAACGCCACTTTCTCGTTACTTCGCAAGGGCAATAAAAACGGTTTACCCCACCCGTGTTTCCCGCCCTTGGTTTTCCGCTTTTGGCCATTTTATGCTAGGCTAGGTCTGCCACACGCACCGACCACAAGAACAACAGGCCAAGACCCAGCACGGAGAAAAGAGGGAAAGAATTTTTCCTTAACAATTATCGCATTGGGTTTTTATAACTGCGCCGCCGTATCCGCCGCCGTCTCCTACACCTCGACCCCTCCGAAAAATGTTGTGACTCACGACGGACACCAAACACACGCACAAAAGTCATAGCTAATAATAAATACATACATATATACATTTTCCTACATTTTCCTTTTTTTGTTTTTTTTTTGAAGCAACATTTTCTTAAGGTTTGTTGTTATTGTTCACTGCTGACGTGTGCATGCCATAAAAATCCAGCAAAGTGGGACGACCTTGCCCTGGCAACAGAACACCACGAAAATTCCATTGGAGGTCGGAGGTTGGGGGCTGTTTTAGAGACCTTTCTTCTGTTGTGGAACAGAGTTGGGTAGCCAGCGATTCCTGGGCAGATATTTTGACTAGCGAGTATCCGCCGAAGGGAACTCAATTTGCATTACATTTACTTTGTTCGCATAATATTTTATAGATGTACGTTAGGGCGTATATAGAGCCAGATATGTACATACCAATGGAAGGTTTTATAGCTGAAAGAGTTGCGGCCTTTGGGAGGGTTGCTGCGAAAATGGAGTTGATAATTCGATGGTGTCACCGGGGGATAAAAGCGGGAATATTTAATTTAGAGTGGGATTGAGTAAGGGGACTTAAAAAATCCAAATTGTGTATTTGCATATCAAGCCTACAGAAAGAATCTAAGCAAATTAATAAATACAATTTGAAAAATTAAATTAGTTGATTTCGTTATTCTCTCTTTCCTTTTTTTTTGAGCTTGTCGCATTCAAGAGAGCAATAAAGGGAATAATTATTAGGCTTTATTAAAATGCGATCAAGTTATTATCACATTATAATCGTGTTTGTATTATTAGTACTAAACTAGCGGAATAGAATTTTTACTGAAAGAAACCATCCCATCTAGATGGAGTATTAAATGTGATCCTGTTTACCAAAGTTATCAAATTATTTATGTTATTTTTGTTTTGTTTTTATTTTGCAAAAACCCCGTCAAAGTCTTCTTCCTAATATTTTTGTTTCTCCGTCGATGTGATGTCTGACAAGCTTTATTGGGCCATATATAAAATTTGATTAGCTGCTGCCATTGTCGATACACACTTGGCGCCAGTTTAATGAAGCAATCAATTCGCTGCCCGTTCGCTGCCACGAGCTCCTTTGATTGGGGTTAGAAAAGAAAAACAATAAAACTTCCCTACACACTGACCCGTCGTAAATCTCGCAGCGGGACTGAAACTGAAACTGAGAGATGCGTATAATTTTTGAGAGAAGCGAAAACCCTTTTCCCTATGCCCTGATTATCCACTGACTTTTCCGACTCGCTTCGGTGGATAAAGGAATAAGGATTGGGTGGATATTGTTGTTGAGACCCCAAAAAGTGTTGCCTACATTTCGGCGGCGTCTACTACACTCAGCTTCCTTTTCGGAAAACAGAAGCCTGACCTTTGACTCGACTGTATTTGTTGTTTTTGCCGTGCGTGAGTTTGCTTTTAAGGTGACCCAGGCCGGGGCGAGGTAAAAAAAGAGAAAGAAAAACTCAAAGTTCGCCGCTCGAGGCGCACTTGTAACTTTCCACATAAATTAACTGTCAAAAAGGGCAGCATCCGTGAGAAGGGGAGCGGAACGGGAGGGAATGGCATCCTGCCGCCCAGGAATTTCCTTGTAAATTTGTCTTGTAATTACATTTGCCAGAGTCGTTGTTGTTGTTTCTGCCTCTGTGTTTTTCAGTCTCTAATAACAATCATAATTAATCAAAAAAATACTTGAAAAACAAATGTAAAATATTTCATTTCTCTCTTGGCATTAGGCTTAAGTTTAATTATGTTGAAAATTTCTAAGCAAATTGTGTATACTTATATTGCGCATACGACAGGAGGACTCATGTCTGGTAATTGCATCAATTTATGAATAATTCAATGGCTATAAAGTGCTTTTTAGTGCCAATTCAATCAATATTTAGTTTAAACTAATTACTACACACTTTTATTACAAACTAGATGGCGTTAGTTAAACTCAAGTTTACAATACGACATTACACATACGCCATGTGTTGCCCGGCAGGAAAAGTTTTTGTGGAAAACGTAATTGCATAATTCGATTGGAATTAATACGATTATTTATAAGTGCTCTCGCTCGGTTTAAGCATAATATCGAGAGGGAATCAATATTTAATTTAAGCCAATTGATATCAAGTATGACATAACAATAAAGGCAAACGTAAAAAACAATTACAAATGCATTGAATAAATTTAGTGAAAAATTGCTATGAAAAAAACACACACTCTCGCAGCCAATAAACGGGCTTAATAATAATAATGATATTCCCTTGGCATGTCGTAAATTATACATATATATGCGCATAATATGTGCGCCGAGGATATGTGCTAGGGCTACCTGTTCCCCGAAACAATTTAAGCCCCATTTTGACTCGAGAGACACAAGGCCAATTCTATTTGCGTTTCTGTGGATTTTCCTTTCGGTTCCCTTCCTTTTGTTTTGTTTGCTGATGCATAAATAAATCTTCAAATTAGTCAAGTCGAATGGGAAATTTGTCAAGTTTTGGCTGGGCTTGCTTTATTTTTTGTTTCTTTTTCCTAATGCGAGTAAAGATAGTAGTCGCAGCTCGCAGTTTTTCCTTTCCCAGCTTTCCTTTGGCTCTCAGCGTCTTCTTGGCGTTGTTTTTGCTTCGATAAAACATTTTGATTTATTTAGGAGTTCAGCCAAGGCAACAGTGTTTGCTTTTTGCACACAACAGACATGTGTGTGTGTGCTCTTAGCCTTGTTGGGTGGCTGCAGAGACAAAAATTTAAATATTTCTTGAATTTATATACATTTCTTGTAAGCATTTCGACGTAAATAGACGGTATTCTAGCCTTAAATGTATATTTTCCTAATAGATCTTGGTGAAACAATTGTTTCTTCAGTGTACTTTACTGTCTAGATATATATACTCGCCTTATCCAGCTCTATATATGCACATTCCCCCTAAGGTAGATTGTGGCAGCTAGCCTTCTTGGGTTTATGTAGCCAAGAAATTCCCTGACGTTGACCTCGCTTTGGTGCAATCGCTTTTGACTATACAATTAGTTGTGGGCGTGGTCGGTCGGTGGGCGTGCTAGTGTGCCTTGATAAATCCCTGTGTGCCCTGTGTGTGTTTCAAGTTGTTTGCTAATTAGCAACAATTTACGTCTCGCACACACACCCACACACCAGAAGGATGGCATAATGAAGGCCACAACGATGAAGTTGGCTATGAAAAATGCTCGTCCTTATTCCTTGGCTCTCTTTTTCTCAAAACGCAGCCAAATGAATAGTCATAAATTTGTTAAACTTTTCCAGCACCATCACCCATTTTCTTTCAGCGAGCGAGCGAGGGAGCTTTAGGTGTTTGGCCTAATGTCTGGCCAATTTATTGGCAATTTCTTTGCCATCATTTGCCATCACCTGATGCCGAAGCCACGCCCTGGAATAAATTGTCTCTCTCAGGCAGCCAGCCACTTCACGTCCGCCGTCTCCCAGCTCTGAATTTGACATTTCTCATATCAGCATCGGACGGGACTTCCTTTTGGCGTTCCCTAACTTTGATTTATATTCGTTACTCGGGTTTATTTTTCTGCGATTTTGTTTTTATCAAGTACAGCCACTCGCTCTCCTAACCAATCTATCGACGGCGTGTGGGTTATCTGACAATTTGGATCCCGAATACAAGTGAATTTGCCAGCCGGGCAGCAGCTATAATGATAATGGTCGTCCGGGCCGATAAGATTTCTGCAGCTTAATGAAATTGAAAAGGAAATCCAAGTGGGGAAATACTTGCTTCATGAGTAATTCTTGCCCCGACAAGTGCTTAAGGGTTGTGAATGAAAGTAGATTAGAGGAGGAGACCCGAAAGACCGTAGATGAAGGTCAAAAAGGTTGTCAAAGCAAAGCATTAGCTTTAGTAAAAGCTAACAATGTTTTTAGTAAATATTTGTTTAGTCTTATCTGTAAATAGAGTTAATAACGATAAGAGTTTCAAGTGGCACAAAAAAAGAGTCATTCTCAGACTGATAAAAGTGGAAGAGTTTGTTAAAAAAGTAACAAAAAGAAACATCAGAACAGAAAAACTGTACTAGCAATTAAACTTTCACTATTTTAACATTTTTTCCCATTCATTTATCTCAATTCCGACCATTTATCATGCTTTTTCCTATGGCAATTTTTCTCCGTTTGCTACATAATTTTTTTTCACCGCCTGCGGGGCGGGTTTTGTGTATTTTTGGGCGTGTCTGCATCGATTTGCATTATATTAAAGCTCATATTTCACTGTGAGGGTGTGAGAGTGCATGGAAAAAGTAGTATTTCTGACACAACACGTGCCTTGTGAAAACACAGAAAACCAAGCTCGCCAAAGGAAAACAGCCCGAGCGGATTACTATACATGGCAGCCGCCACGACGTGCTAGCCAAAAAATGTTATTTTCTACCGAAAAATGAACAGCAAGCAGCTCTGCTAAAAACGAAAAAGTTTGCTGTTGCAATGCAGTTTTCTAATAAAAAGGACGGGGAAAAGCTCCAAAAGGCAGCATAAACCAAAAATAAGAAGAGTGAGATGAGTAGCAAAAACCATTTTGCAACAGATAGGGGCGGTTGCCAGGGGGTTGGGGTTTCTGTTTCGGGGTAGAGGATAAACATCTCTCATTTTGGCCCGCAAAAAAGTTTGGCATTGTGGTCTAGGGTGGGCCTTGTACTCCCTCTTCTTACCCCCTCTTGGCCATGTGAAACAATTTTGAATTTCAATGGGAAAAGCCAGTCAGTTTTCCTCCTATTTTCGCCCCTCACTCTCTCACCCACTTTGGCCATTTGTCGGTAATTAATTTTGTGAGTGGTTTTCCATTAATTCCAGAGGATTTTAGATCATCGTCGTCGTCGTCGTCGTCCTGCTTGGCGATGAGCTTGAAAATCAATTAATTTCCGTTCTGCTTTTCGGTTAAAATAAAGCAACAAGCAACATGTGACTAAGATGTCTGGGCTTCTGCACTTTGCCAGGATTTGAAAGGGGAGATGCTTATGGCAGCAGCTGGCCAGGCTTTTTGGTTGGATTTCTGAATTGATACAAGGCAGATATTCCTGTATTTGTTTCTCAATTATAAATTAAATTAGAGCAACCGATTGATGAGTGGATTTTGTCTTTTACACAACAGAAGACATGCACTTGTTATGATAAAATTAGCAAGCTTATATCTCAAAGGTAAACATATTCTAAGTTGGCAGAAAAATACATTAAACTAAGTATCAGTGGCTATAAAAGCAGATAAATTCTAGATAAATTCCAGTAGGTACAATTAAGCAATTTGTATGCTTATGTAAGCTTCTTACAAGATTTTAGGATGATTGTATTTAATACAAATTAATATGAAAATGTCCTCAAACTTAAACTTACAAAATAAACAATCTTTGTCTCCTTGACTTACCCCGAACAATTAAACTCGTAAATTTCACTTGCTTACAACATTTTAAAGGGAAAACCATTGAAAGTTTCCATTTTCGAACAACTTTGTCAGCTCTGGCCGTGGGTGTGCAGATGGGTGTGTGTTTAAGTATCCGTTATCCGATAGCAACCGCTGCTAGTGGTACTGTGGCAGCTTCCTGTCACACGCTGCCACAGCGGCAGCAGCAGCAGCTGCCATCCCATGTCCTTGCTGCAACTGCGTTAAAAATCACTCGGCAGTACCATAAAATCCTCTCCAGATCCCAGCCGAAGCCACCCACGGAGAAATGTACGACAACCTTAATAAATTTCAGAGCAAATAAGGGAACTTCGGCGGGTGACAAACATTTGCGGTGGATGAGAGAGGATGAGGCTGAAGGGTGAATCAATCGATGGATTTTCTGCTTGTCTGGTTGTAATTTTCGATGTTCCTTTTATATCGCCGAACAATGTTTGATCGCTTGGCTGAATTGCTTGCCTTTTTCTGCATTTCTGCATCCTTGACATAAGGCAGATGGCCAAAAGAACGAAAAAAAAAAAGAACTGCAGATATTGCCTGCCGCCGCCTCCCTTCTGTGTTGTCCTTGGGAGTTGAGCCTTGAACAGGTTTGGCTCCCTACCTCTCTCTCTCTCTACAACGAATGGAAATAGCTTGTGTATGTGCGGCACAAATTTGCATAGTTTTCGTTTCATTTACACGCAGTTTGAAGCCGAAAATTGGATGCCGTTGGACCGTTGTCGCCAAGCGCCACAAATATTCAACAGACAAATTTATTACTTTGTCGCAAAGCCATTTTTAAAGGGTTAAATAAATGCGGTTTGTGAATTAAAATAATTAAATGTGCAAGCCACAAAACCAAAATCTGACAATGCAAATATGTTTTTCATAATCATAACCACGGTTTTTATCGCCTTCCCTTCAGGTGTCGGGAAACGACACTGACACGCCATTTTCCTGCAAGCAATGTAAAATTCATTAAATAAACAACTTTCGCTAATTTGTGTAATTATTTATATTTATGGGACAGCTGCAAATTTCCGCACGTTTCGCGCTCATCCTGTCTGTTGCTCCTGCCACACACACGCACACACATCCTGCGCGAGAGGTTGCAAATTAAATGAGCGCCCATAAGTAGGCAACACATTTCATATATTTTCAATGATTTTTCGGCGCCCTCACGCACACACGAACAACGCTCACACACACAGTTTTCAATTCGCCCTCCGGGTGAGGGTACCTCCCGTCGCCGTCGCCGCCATTCCTTTTAAATGGGCTGCCATTTACTTTCCGTTTCCGTTACATTCTGTGCACGACTTGCGTTGATAAGATATCACGGATATCGGGGTTGCTGAGCGGGGCCACAGGGTGCGCGGCAAGGGCGATGGAGAGCGGGGACTGCCTTTGTCTGCCTTTTGCTCCCCTTTTGACGCGCTCATGTAATTTGATTCGCTTTTGCCATCGTCGTTTTTAGTGCAAATATGGGTTAATGCGATTTTTATGTCATTTATTTTACTGATTTTGCTTCCTTTGATGATGGCAACCTCAAAAAATGCCTAATTTACCATTTTGGTTTGCTGAAAGTCACAAATATATTATTTATTTGATTTGGTAAGCGAAAAGTCTGTTCTAAATTCTTAATTGAGTAAAAACAGTTTGAACAATAGGCTATAAATGTCTCCAGGCAGTTATTACTATTATTCTTTTATTTAAATTGATATGTAGAACCACACTGCGTATACATGATTTTTAAGTAATCAAGTTCTGTGTGTTCCATCATTTCTAAAGCTTCTTGTCTACTTCATTCAATAAAACTGCTTGGATCTTACATAACTAAACCATTGTCTAGCATGGAATTGTTCTTTATATGCATTTAAATCAATAAAACAATTTATAGAGTTCGTTCTGTTTCATGCCACCCCTGCGTATGCGTTATTTTTGTGATATTCACTTCTATTTGGTTTATCGGCTTTATTTATTTATCTGCAATCAGTACTGCAGCAAATTCAAATCTAAATGTGGCCATTAAATATCAACAAAATGTCAACCGAGTAAGATTTGCTTAGGACCACACTGCGTATGGGTTTACGTGCTGTTTGAGCCATGAAAACTAGTATCTTGCTAAAGCCAACTGCGTTGACACTTACATGTCAGCCGCATTTAAGCCATGTTGGCCACAAGAGTTTGCAACAGCCACCGAATGTTGTTGCAGCAACTGCTGCGGCTGTAACTATGGCTGCAACATGTACATATGTACAGACATCTGCGTGTCAAGGACACCAAAGAGGCAATCCCCAGAGTCATGCAGCTTAAATGGCATTCATAATTTACCCTAATTGAAATGAACAACAAAGATTTGCATATCGAATACGGGAAATTCGAATTAACATGGCAAAAAATAAAAAAATCAATAAGCAATTTATTAAAAGTATTAACAGGCGCGAATGCGAATCAAGCTACCAATTGGAATTTTAATTGAAATTGCACTCGTTATGTAAGACACGCAGAGATATGGCGAAAAAAACGTATGGATATATATACATAAATGCACACACATCGCGTATGTACATATACGAGTATATCGGAGAATGTAGTGTGCATGTCAAATGTGCGTGATGTGATGGCAACACCACCCAGACGTGACCTCATCCACAGTCCAAGCGGCTCCCACAACACCCACCAAGCCGACGCCCACAGAACCACCCCGCCCACGAGCAACCTATTGATGGGCCATGTGGCACAGAACCGTGAAATGTTTGCGCTTGTTTAACAATTGCTAAACATTTGGAACGCACTCTGCCAGCATATAAACACTTGTCGATATATGAAACCATTCAACACTAACCAACATGAAGTAATGATAGATCATGCTTGGGAATCTGCATGCAAATCTTTAAGTTTTTCTTAAAATATTTAATAACTTTAATCAACCAAATACAGACAAAGGAACTCAGTAGTTTTGGCTAATAATAAACCTTAACTGGTGTATCTTGGGTCCAATAAACCCCATCAATTACACAGTACCTTTGCTTATCAACTAACTGGGTAACGAATATTGCGTTTTGCATAACTTTTGTTCGCCCCTTTATTACGTTTTATCGATTGAAACGAACAAATAAAAAACTTTTTAACTACTGGTATTTTTAGTGCAAGTGCTCATCGAGTATTTATATTCACATACATAACTTTGTTAAATCATTTGAAACTTTTAATTGCCTTCGATTCGAGCTCTTCAAGCTTATTCATAAATAATGCAATCCCTTTGTTCAGAGCATTCCAAATGGGAACCCGAAAACCCTTCAGCTTAAAGTAAGAGATTAGTTTGTATTTGGCAAACAAAATTTGAAATTTCAATTTGTGCTCTGTGACTCATAAATATTTCATCCGTATATCCGACCTATTATTTATAAACAGTGTATAGTGTATTTTGCGTTTGTTAGTCAGTGTTTATTTGCAATTTATCGATTGCTTCTGCATCTGTTCTTGCAGCGATAATGAATTATGGAGAATTTGTGTGTGGTTTTTGGCTTTTATTAAGCCAAATATCCTCTGCTATGACGTCAAGAGTGTAGGCAAATATATGTTGTTTTGTATTCCTGCCAGTTTTATTAGCTAGGCTGACTTTACCTTTAAATATTCACACCTATTGCTGTGTTAATAGTTGCCTTCCGGCGAGTGAATCATTTTCTCTCATTCCCAAAGCATTTTGGTGACCGCCGCCAATTGACTCTAGTCAGTGTAATTACATTTAACTAGATGCGATATATTTGTTGTCTTTACAACGAGTTGCAAGTCACGCTATGTAAATACACTGGGGAAAAAATAGGAACTAAGTACAGGGCTGAGATCGATAGCGAAAAATATTATAAAGACTATGATTGAGTAATGTAAAGTGTGAAAATAATTTAATTAATATAATAAAGAGTGCAGAAAATTGACTTTATAAATAAATACTGATTACCGCTTGGAACCTAAAGCGGAACCGGTAAAAAAAAAGTCTTTAAAATAACATTTTTGAATATTTGTTAAATATTTAAAGCTTTTCCAAAGCTACAATAATTATATTTTTCAGTGTGGTTGGTGGTTGCACGAATCGATTGAAATATGTAAATAATTGCAGTGGCTGGAACTGATATAGCCAGCAAATGTGTGTGGGTACAATGCAGTACAATGATTCCCAATCCTCCTTGACACCAAACCAACTGAGTAATTTTTTCCCATTCAACTTTAATTTTTACATTTAATCCGATGCTATTTTCAGCCGCCGCCCACATTATATGGAAATTCATGCTGAAATTGTATATTAACTCTTTTTGTTTTTGTTCCTTTTGGAATGCCATCGCAATTGTCTCCGAATTTTCTGCGTAATCCCTTGGGCATTTGTCTGACTCACTCGAATTCCTTTGTGGAGCGCGTCCGCTGATTGCAATTTGTGGTAGTTTTTCTCTGTTTTTTAATGGCTGGTCGGCGGGTGGCGGGCGGCCTTTGTTTTTATTTCGTGCAATTTCACGCCAACGCGGGGGCATATTTGCAGTCTCATTTTAATAATCCCTTCGCACCCTTCTCGTCTTGTCATCTGCAAACAATGCGAAAAATGAGCGAAAGCCGCGCAGCAGTGCTGTTGCCATGAAATATTTACTGCCCTTCTTCCAGTCCCCCATTTTGTGCGAGTAAATAAACGCTGCATAAATGAGGGCGCGCGCGTGATGGTGATGTATTCATGAATGATGACAACTAGTCGACCTTGTCATTGTTGTAGAGTATTTCCTTCCTTACATCATAATCATCTGCATCATCAGCAGCAGCGGCAGCAGCAGACGCTTCCTTCGAGGGGTTTAAACAATTTTTTGATTAATTGAAACATATACGAAACATCTCTGGATTTTTTTTAAAGATTTGTATAGTTTGTATAAACGTATTCCTGTTTATAACAATATCTGGCTTATATTTCATGATAAACATGAACTGTTTATTTTAGCCCTTTATCAAAATATTACCCTAATTTCTTTGTTTTTTTTTTCAGTAAAAATAACGATTATTAGTTTAACATACAACCATCTTTTTTTGCTGTCTGCTGTCTGTGTTTATTTCCACTTCTACCACTATTTTTACGCGTTGATGAACAGAAAGTTGACTGAGTGACACATTTTCGCTATGAATAATTCAGGGAGTCAGAGATGTGACTTTTAAATTGGTCGGTACTTACCCTCAACAAAGTAAACAGTAAACATGACAAGTATTTGCAATTATATTGTAATTTATATTACACAAGAAATGATGAGGGAACTCTGACTGTCTAACTCTCCGAGCTAAAAATAAAACTATGGCTTCTTTAAGAGCCACTTAAAGCTGGTATCTACCCTCAGGGTCTAAATTTCGTGGTCAGAAATGGAATAGCTAACTTTGACAGGGACCCAGACTCGCTGTCAAATCTTACTTCATTAGATAAATTGTTTAAATAGGCTTATAGTGGTCTGAATTTATTCTGTCAGTGTTGCCACCTCTGTTGGCTGCTGACCACCGAGCGATTCAATTAAAGTGCTTTGCAAACACTGCATCCATCACGTGCGGATGAGATCTGGCTGGCACAGTGCTTGTTTGCACGTTTTTTTTTTCTTTCTTTGTTTAACTGTCAGCTTTAAATTGGTTTTATCTATGGTTTGAGATATACACATATATAGGACTTTTTCTTTTGGTATATGCGTAAGACCGTGTCAGAAAGTTAATCCTGTCACTGCACAGCACTGTATTATGTATGCCGAAGAGTCATAATTATTATTTAAGGGAATTGGCTATTTTTGCTTTATTACTTAATTCCTATTAAACCCTTTCAAGGGGATAAAATTATTTCTGATAATCTGGATAGGCAAAACCTGACAAAAACACTAACAAATTGTGATAATTGTTTAATTCGCTATCGGAAAATCTGCGAACGGAACAGCACAGCCTTATTGTCCCCCGTGGCAGCCGCCATTTCAGCGACAATTTGGTATAGTTTGCATTTCAATTTGTTTGCGGTGACTGGGCAGCAAACAGAAAAAAAAATGAAAACTAGTCTTCCTGCGTGACGAGGCATCGATTTTTTGCTGCCGCTGTTTGCTGACCACGCCCACTTGATTGCATTAGCCCCGATCGGCGGATTGCATGCAAAATGGGGGTTGTGATGGCGCAGAGAGTGGGCTCTATGGGGGATGGGTTTAGAAGGCCAACTCCCTTCGGATTTTAGTTGGGCAGAATTTATTTCGCAACGTCGTCGTTGTAAAGATTCCCTCTTTTGTTCTTCGCCAGTACATGGTGTGTGTGACTATATATATATCTAAATGTGTATAGTTCTGTGCTTATATAATACGTGACGCTGTTTGCATGGCAAGCAGCAGCGGCACACACAGTCGCAGCAGGGCAAATAGCAACAGCTTGGCCTGAAATAAAAAGAAGGCGTCGCAGAAGCTGAAAAAAAAAATGTTGTAAATACGTGCGGCTAACATGTGTACACGACCCGACTATAGTTGGCCATATAAGGCGGCAGTCAGTCAGTCAGGCAGGCAGGCAGGCGGGGCTCCTCTTCCCTGTCCCAAGGAGCCCTAATAGGTGCGGACCCCAATTCGGGGCACAGATTGGGATTGTACGCTGTGTGTACACATCGTATACTCAAGCTCAAACTGAAAAATTGCTTGTCAAACCATCCAAAAGAGAGCCAAATGGATGGGAAGTAATAACGACGTGTATATGGCAAGGATTTGGACTTGTTGAAGGAAAGAGGATTTTAGCTAGAGCCTTAGGAATGGGGAACCTTGATTAAATATTGGAAATATATTGTTTTTCATAACAGAATAATTACAGTGACTCCTTGGAGCCTGTTAAGGCAATTTCTTACTTAATTATATAAGGATTCCTATTGTTAAATATAATAAATAATTTAAAGTAATTTTAAAGAAAATTATAATAATAGCAGCACGAGCTATTATATTCTAATTTATGGTTTTGCATGCCAAAAACCACCCTTTTTGTGAAACATTTTCCTTGTCCCCTACTTGGAGCCCTTTCCCGCGCCTTAGTGCTATGCAGTTGAGCACATTGTCCTCGGGTAATTGAGCCGTACCTGCTGCTGAATTTCCCACTGCATTTCCCACCTTCCACCATCAGTCCTGTGTGCCTGTGCAAGCCAAAATAATTGGTCTTTGTGCTTAGAGAACAGGAGCTCTGTCAGCCCCCTCCCCTCTAGCTATTGTCAAGGATCCGAGAGTGTGTGGGCTTAATGCCCCAACAAAAGGACAATGAACCACGTCAATAAACGACAACGACCAACCGACGGCTTTGACAGGAGTTTTGCGGCCTGAATCCCGTAGACGACTAATCAGTCATCAGAGAGGCATCAATCTGCGTTTTAACATTGATGCAATTATGCAGAGTGGTGCCGGAAAAAGATTTCAATTAAAAGATTCCTTCAAAAAGGGTTTCTAGGTGTGTCTGCCTCTGATTTCGAGTCATTTTCCCTATATCTTCTGCCACATCTTAGTTATAGGTTGGGCCTCTCCACCTCAGATTTCCCTATTTACGATCTCCTTTAGCCATTTGGATTACGTCAATTCTTGGTTTTTATGTATTTCCGCTGCCTGGATAGTTGGCTGTGTGTGTGTTTCAGCTTAAGAAATTTCCCTCTTAGTCAAGTGTCTAATGAAAGTTTTTTTCGCCAGAAACTTTTCCCGATTAACATTCTCCATGGTTCGCTCTTTTTGGGTTTTTCTTTCTTTGTTTTGTTTCCATTGAGATGGATTTTGTTACTCAATTTTGATGTCCTTTCTCTTTCGTCGTTTTTTTTTGGGTGGTTTATCGGAAACTTACATTTAACACGCAACTTGACAAAGTTTACATGCAGAAAAATTAAGGAATAGCTGCTTTAAGGACTTCTATCTAATACCTATTAAATTTTGAGCTAATTTAAGGATATTTTCTTGGTTTGTAAATATTTTAAAAGGTTTTCTGTGACATCTACACTTTATTTTAAGATACTTTCTGGGTTTGCTAATGATTTCTTATTTTAAAAACTTTACTTTACTTTATTATATATTGAAACTTAGTGGTCATACAGAAAAAAGGAGAAAGACTAGCTGGAAAGTATAAGTAATAATATCTGTAAACTTTGTAAAATATTTTTAAAGGTTTCCTGAAAGATATTCACTATTATATATTCAAATTTATGGCTATTATGATAATTATTGTCCTTTAACTGGGTTTTTCTGTATTTCTTCGCTCTGTATTTGAAGGCTGGAGAAAAAGCGGGCACAAACTGGGGCCAGAAAAGAGAGCGAGCGAGACGTGCTAAATTTGGAAATGGAAATTAAGTTAGCGCCGAAAGCGAGGCAGGGCCAGGGCAGGGCACACACAGAGGCCAAACTTGGAGCAGGCGCCTCCAAAATGGCGTCAGGTGGTGGCCGGCCAGTCGGGAGCAGGAGCTGGAGAAGGGCCAAAGAGCTGTTGCGATGGCTTCCAGCGGGGGTGTGTGTTTGTGTGTGCACCGTGGGTGGTGGTGGAGGTGGTGGTGTTGTTGTTGTTGGCTGGTTTGTTGGCTGTTCGGTTCGTTCAGGGCTGAACATAAATTAAACTCCACTTGACAACAAGGAGCTTCGCACTGCTGTTGCTCCTACAAGTCCTCCTGCTGCTGCTGCTACTGTTCCCGCTCCCGTCCCCATTCCCGCTTCTGCGGTTTTTGCTGTGCCTGCTCATTTGGCCTGCTTTCGGCTTGCCTTATTGTTCTTGTTTATTGTCGCAGGCTAAACAAACAAACACTTGACTACACGCACGTACACACACACACATACCCCCAGCCATTACCCGCCCCTGGTTTTTGGCAGTGTGCTAATGCTCACAAAAAGCAAATTTACATTTAGTGCTGCATATTTTAGGAGCTCCTTGGGCCTCGTTTCTGTCCTTGTTGTCGTCGTCGTCGCTCTCTCGTTAATAAAAACTGCAAAATCTCTGAAATCTGAAATCGATTTATGTCATTTGCATTCATTGCCAGTAAATTAAATTATTCAATCAATATTCCGGACCAAAAAGAATATGAAACAAAGCCTGGAATTGAAAGGAGAGCAGGTGAGGCTTGCACTTAATTTCTCTCGAGGCTACATTGTGATGGGTTTCTTTGTTTTAATTGTAAAATATAAGATACTTCTGGTGAAAATGGGTTTCTTACCCACTTTAAATTCTGAAGCTATTGATGGTTTATTTAATTAACTGTCAAAGTTCCTGATAGCTATCTGTCTTAATTTAATGTAAAACCAATCGGTTTAGCATAGTGCTAGTGAGACAAAACCAAACATTATACCTGATAAATTCTCATCAAAAACCGAACTCTGAACACAACAATGGTTCTGGGCTAAAAGTTGGCTCGAGTTTCCAATTAAATTTAGCTCGGTTAAATTTAGCAAAGCCACGCACTTTGGACTAGACTCAACGAGCCAAAACACCCACGTCCACGCCAAACCCTTGGCTTATATATATATATTTATATATCTATATATAGAAAAAGCACAGCGTAGGAGCTTAAATCAAATCGCATAAGTTGGCAGCTTTTAATGAAGGCGAACGACGACGACGACGAGTACGCGGCGGGGTTAGAGGAATTGGGATGAGCCGGCTAAGGCTAAGGAGACGCCTCTCTCCGGCGTCCGCCGCCACTTCATCAGGCATTCAAAATCCTCAACTTTAGCAGCCGAGTTAAGTCGCTGCCAGTTTAATCCCAAGTGTCTTCGTCCCCATCCTCCAGTGCCTCTCGTCTCTCCTAAGCGTCGCCCCGATCTCCTCCGGTCTCGTCGCCAGCTCGGGCCAAATCTCCTTGTGCGTTTGTCGTTATGCTCGAGTTGATGAAACGAGCGAGCGGGTCCGGGTCGGGTCCCCGGGCCCTAAGACCATGTATTTATGTGTGCCGTAGGTTTTGGGGAGCCATGAAACTTTTCAGAGGCTCTGCACGGAGAGAAATGGCTTTGGAAGTTTTCAATTATGTATTAAAATGTTTAAGTAATGGCTATTGCCTTTAGTTTTGTCATTACTTTCTATGAATTCAATTTCAACTAGATTGGACTTGAAGGTATGGCAAAAACAGTCATTGAAAAAGTTACCTGTACGCCGTGCCCCAAAAGGAGGCAACTCTTGTTGAAGAAGCGCTTTAAGTCCTTGAGTAATTTCTAGAGGATTGCCTTTTTTACTGTGTGAATTCCATTTAGCATAGAATTTGTTCTATCCCGGGCCACAGGAGGGAGAGAATTCCAGCCCCACACGGGTTATCTTTTCTTTTTTTTTTAAGGGGTCCTAGATCCTGGGTTGGGGGTGGCTTTGAGAATGTCGCTTGTCTCTCCGACCTCGAGTCATAAATTGGGCACAGTGGCAGCATAACAATAAGTCACAAACACACACTGTTGTGCTTCACGGAGCCCCCGTCCCGTTTCTGCTTCCTTTGCTTTTTCCACATTTCCCACTGTCCTCGCTCCTTTGGCTTATTTTCTCACAGTCCTTGCTCCTTTGCTTTTCCCACTGTCCCTGTTCCTGTCTCGATTTCATGCATAAATTTAGGTAGAGCCAGAGGAAACGCTTGACTTGGCAACAGTTCCTGGGCGTACCAGCTCGGGCGCCACATCCCCTATCCCCATCCCCATCCAGACAGAGTGTGTGTCCGAACTTTGGGAAGGGGCGACGTCATTTGTGCAAACATAAAAGCATTGTAAACAAACATGGCCAAACGCTTAATGTCAACACACAAACACCCCGATACGAACATACACGAAGGACCCTGCATAAGCTGAAAGTTAAACCGTTAAAATTGGTTTACACAGGCGGAGGGAAAGGTGTGGGGAAGGAGTGTTGGGAGGAGTACAGTGAAGGGTGTGGAGTGTGCCTCTGACAGGAACCATTGTTGTCAGATAGTTTTTATACCCGCCGCCAACGTAGCTTTGACTATCTTATCTGCTTGTTTGGTTCCTCTGCCACTTTGCCAGCAAACAAGAAGTTGGCCAAGTACTCCAGCTAGCTCCCAGCCAAGTACAGTGGTAATCCGAGATGCAGATACCAAACTTTAGCATAGCAAGGGATTTTATTAAAGTTAGAAGTGGGATGTTTCATAGCAAACACAAGGAAAGTAAACTATAAAGGATACTTGTTAAGAAACATATATCAGATACAATAAATTATGCTTAGGGAGTGTGTAAAAGAAACTATAACAAGTAGGTAGTGAAATCGAAGGGAAAAATAGTCATCCGAATGGATGAATAGATCTTCAAGTCTTTATAATTCTGTATTATATCTGTAATAAACCAAAATAAATTATTTTTTTTTGTATATATAACTATAAAACAGACGTACAAATTAAATTAAGAGGTTTATTCAAATTTTTAATGCTTCAAACATTTTATAACATTTTGCTGCCTGCTTTTGGGCACCTTTATTCAATGATTTCAAACCCAAAGCGATTTAATTAGCATTCAATCTGTAATAAGATAAAGCTCTTTGCTTTGGTAGGCATCATCTACTCTGTGGCCTTCAGGGGCAAGCTGTACTCCGCTTAGCTAGTTGTTTGTCCTGCTTACTGGCCCAGTCAAACTTCCTCTTTGCCGTTCCTTCCCGCATCCGCTTTGGCTGTCACTTAACCGCACGCGCCTATAAGCAGGCAATACATTTTAACGGTAATGGAGAATGCGAATGGAGGATAAAGAGCAGGTGGAGGAGGAGGAGGAGAAAGGCTGGCACAGTGGTCTGGGTATCTCATCACTTATGTCTATTATGTGATTGTCGCTGCACGGCAGGCTCGCATGCAGAGATGTGAATGTAAATCCATCCCCATTCTCCTCGCCATTCCGAAATGTGTAATGATGATGATAATCTGGATGATGAAGCTGCCGCCGCCAACCACAATGAGAGGACAACGTACCTGCCTCTGGCCTAATTTGCATGTGCATTCCTGCATTTGTGGTCGTGTGGCAAGTGCAGCCATTAGTGATGTGAAAAAGCGCATTCAAACTAACCAAAAATAGTGGTTTATACTATGAAAAACCCCATTTTATAAAAACCTAATTTAAATGCTCCTTAATCGGGGATAAAGTTCTAAGAACTTAATATTCTTAGCTTGTTTTATGCATTTCCTAGAAGCATAATTAATTTGAATTCATTGTGGTTTCCTGAAGGTTTCCTGGGAATATATTTAGCAATTAGTTTACATTTTTCACTAGAACTTTGACCACATTTTAAGGGATAAAAGCTGAATTATCAACACTGATTGCCAGCAGCAGCCGTGAAGTCCCCTATCCCTGGCCAGCTCCACCACCTTAACCCATTGTTGACTGTCGCATACAATTTGCACTGTGGGTGTGAGAGCGAGTCCTTGATGGTTCAATTTAATGCCAGTGGCCCACAAGCCCACACACTGCCATCCACGCGCGCCCGCCCGCACACATAGGATGTGTGTGGGTGTGGCCGGCCACGCCCCTGATTGAGTTACATGCTGCATTACCCATGCATCCGCCTCCGCACTCTCCTCCTACGGCTGCTGGCGGTCAGCATTTGAGCAGAGGATTTGCGTAAGCGAACCACATAAATTGTGATGGAATCCCATAGCCGCCGACGCCGCCGCCAACGCCACCCCACACCTGCATTGGACTAGGCCACCCTGCATGGCACCCACTAGTCAGTAGTTCCGCCCACTTGCTGGTTCCCCCAATGAAAGGTCGGAGGCGAGCGTACCACAAATCCCCAGCATGCGCCGAGTTTGGAGGTGGGTTTTGTAACACGTGTCCCGTCCCGGCATATCTGGCCCAGGCAATTTGCTCCTGCGGTCGGTATGTCCTAATGCCTTGCCCTCGCTCTCTCTCTCCCGTTGCGCTGATGGATGACCATCAAAATTCCCAACATTATCGCCCCCCTCAGCGAAGCTCAGCCTTTTGGCGGACCCGACCCGACTCTTTGTTCTTGTTGCCCCTCGATTGCCCGCCTCAAGTTGACCGATTAACTTCCCTCTTGCCGCGACACAAAAGCCAAGCCCAGTCCAATGCCAGCTTTTCCAGCTGCCCTTTTGTTTGCAATTCCACAAAACAAATTTAAGTTAAATTTAGCTATAATGGAGGGGGGAGAGGAAGAGGGGCGCCAAGCAACCATGACGATTTAAATTTTCAAGGGATTTTGACTGGTCGTTTATCTAGCTGTCCCTGGGAAATCAATTCATTGGAGTTGTGCCTCCAAGGAACTAGTTCCTTAGGATCCATTGAAAAATATCAGAATATTTGCCCGAGTTTACTATCGAGTTTCTTATCGAACTCGATAACAAGGAATATGCTGAACAGGTGTTGCTGGTGAGCTAGAAAATGGCCGATCGATAGGCCATAAAAATCGAAAATAGACACACATTAAAGAATATTTAAATATATTTTAAAAGGATATTACATAAATATTATAAAAACAAGGAAATATTGATTTTCCCAAAATGTATCTTCAAGAAATCACAGGTTAATGGAACTAGTTTCTATTCTGTGAAAACCAACTCACCAACTCTTCTCCTCTCAGTTGGTTCCCAGTTTCTGCTCGAGTGAAATCATAAATTTTAAATGTAGTCAAGGGCTGAGCCATCCTCTCCTTCCCAAAGGATCTGGAGCCGGATCTGGGGCTGGAGCTGGGGCAAAAAAGGCAAACAGTTCCGCTCCGCTTCAATCTCCAATCGCTGGCTGTCTCACTGGGAGACGAACTAATTTGCATATTTTTTGAGCGTGAGCTCCCTTTTGTTTCTGCTGGCTGAGTGGAGGGAGGAGCCTCTCAACCCCCAGTTGGGTTGGTGGCTAGGAGAGCTGTCCCTCAATTAAACTGTCATGTCAAAGTCAGCCGCGTCAATGGCGGCATTGAAAATGGCAATGGCCATCGGGGTTATCGCAGAGAGGGCGAGGACAGAGTAAGGACTCGGTCGGGTAAGGATTCGGTGTCTGCTCTCCTCCGTTTCTCAGCTCTTGTGGCTGCTGCGTTGGCTTTTACGGCCCATTCGGGCCCGGCACGTCACTCGGATTTTAAGTGCCAGCCGTCGTAGGGGGTGTGCCACCCACCGGCCCCAGCATTTCCAAGCATTTTCCCACCCACCCATTCTGGCTCTCGCTCAATTCAATTTGCTCTGTTGCTATTTCAGGCCTAGCCTAGCATCAGCCTCAGCCGTTGCCTTCTGACATTTCAAATTGATTCTGTGCGATTTATGTATATCATTTCCTCCCACACATCCACACGACGCGGTGATTGTGTCCTCCGGTTTTCGGGGCAATGCAAACAGCAGCAGGAGCAAATTATCCTGTTTTTGTGGGATTTATTAATATTCCGGATGCGATTTAGAATTCCCGAGGCTGTGGCTTTGCCACCAATGCAAGCATAGTTGCCTTTGAGGTGTTTACTCGCCGAAATGATAATAATAAATGGGGAAATGTTTTATAAATAATTTCCATCTACATTTCAGACAAATATAGATTCGTTTTAGTTTATGAAATGAAAATAAATCCTTTGAATGCTTACGTTATTTCAAAGGCAAAATTATACCATATTTCCAAGCTCATTACAAAATTCCAAAACGCCTAACCAACTCATTTGGGTTTCGTCCATCTTGCCAAGACTTGAGTTCCCAAACATAACTGAATTTGAATGCCAGAGTATCCCTTAAGGACCCTAAGAAACTTTCCGAACGAGCCCTTAGCATTAAAACTAAGCTAAAATGGAAACCACACAGGTTCAGGGAAACGGAAATGTGGCTCTTTGCTAACCACATCCATCCATGAACTAAACTGAAACTGAGAGTAAGACGGGCGAGGGCCCGAGCCATAAAATAATTGAATACTTAACCCAGTTACGTGTCAAGGTCGTCCTAAAGCCAGCCAAGTGCGCCTGCTGCAAGAGTCTCACCTGAACTGAGATAATGAGCGGAGATGAACACCTCACCTGTCTCGCGAAAAGTTAATGGCCCGCTCTGGCTGTGCAATATTGATAAATGATTGACTTTAATGCCGTTTTTTTTTTTTTTTTTTATTGCCCGTCTGTTGGCTGACCCGCCTCGCGACGGAAGAGAGAGATCAAGTGAAAGGCGAGGGCGTGGGTGGCAACTATTTTTAAGCATTTTCGTGGGGGTCAGGCCAAAAAAAAATGGGGAAAAAATACTTGGGGAGAAAACTACGGGCCAATGCAGTGACGCAAATTACGCGATTGGCACAGAGAGAATAATCTTGTTTCGTGATGAAAGAAAATACTCATAATATTGATTTTATCTTAAGAGAACATTAATTTGTATAATCAGATTATTAATATGATAAATATAGGTACAAAATCCCAAATGGTTTTGGCCTTGAGCATTTTTTTTTAAGGCTGATGTGCTTTTGTCTCAGTGCATCCTTCCCATCGAGAGGGCTGTTGGCGGAGCTGGTGGTCTATGATGGGGTCAGTGGGTGGCAGTATATCGCGATTCTAGCTGATGTCATCAGCCAGACGACAAGGACTCGTGGCTTCTGTTTCTCTGATGGTTTCGTCTTGGTTGCCTAAAGCCAAATTAAATAAATAGAAATGTTTTTTCTGTTTTTTTTCGTTATATGCCATCGTTCTAATGAAATTCTAACACGCGCCGCTTTTCAAGTAGGCGATGAATGCTGTCTCTGTGTGTGTGCTTTCGAGGTGTGTGTGTTTGTTTGCGGTGTGTGTGTGTATTTGTTTGCGGTGTGTGTGTGTGTGTGACCAGCTGGTCATAATGAGCCACTTGAGTGGCGCACACGCATGCAAAAAGCATTCGAGGCCGACAAAGTCGTTCGTCCTGCGGTTGGCTCGGTGGATCCAACATCTGACCTTCGGCCAGAGACAATGCCAAGGCTCATTGAGAACGAGGAGGTGTTTTCAATGTGGGAGGGCCAACCACCAACAAGGCCAGGATTCTGTACACGCGGGTGTGGCACGAGCTCAACTTCCTGTTGCTGAACTGCATGCACAGGGAAAAGATAAATTATATAAACTTAGATTCCGGTTCTATAAAAGTAGATAAAGAAAAAAATACTTTAGAGCACGATTCAAACATGGTTAGGAGACAGGATTTGTCAGTAAGCTGTCGCCAGCTGCGATTCAATGCATTTGAATTTCACTTCCGCTTCTCGTTTGTCGCTTTTCCAGGACGTGCCTGCATCGGAAACCCCTATGGCTAGAGAGAGAGTATAAAAATTTGCCATCGCTTCTCTTCTCTCCCCTGGATAACCATTTAACACTTTTCTCTACATTTTCTCGCTCTAGATAAAAACCAAACGCAGCCGCACAATGCATACAAATGAGCGAAGGAGCCTAGGAGTCACGTAGCCGCGCCGCCAGGATGGGAGGACACCACCCCTTCATCTCCATTCCTTTGGCAGCCAAAAATAGGTGGCTCTAATTAAGACAGGCCTGGAGGAGTCCTAGAGTTCTGCTGCTGCTGGTCCTGGTCTGGCGTAAATTAATGGAACCCACGAGTGGCAGAGCATTTTCGGCGCTCACAACACAAATTAAATTCCATCAAGTTTATTTGCTGTAAATGAGGCAGGGCCAGAAGGAACTCCTCCGCCCCGACTGGCCCTAATTTAATTTCCCCACCCCGACGAGACAACCCTTTGGGGTTGGAGTGGAGTGGAGGGCTAGCACGTGTTGCCATGTTGCCGTGTTACCATTTAGCAGTTAGCATATAACATTTACCACTTGGAAGCGAAGGCAGACTCAGACACACACACACACACACAGAACAGAGAAGCTAATTCCGACTGTTGAGGCGACGATTCGTTAGATTTTCCATGTAAATAGTCATTATAATTATTATTAAAGGGCTGCGTTGATTTCTGTCCGCAAGGTGTACCTTGGAGAACCTGAAACAAAGCGAAGGCATTAAAGAAACGAAATTGACGAAATTGTAAACAAAAACCCAATATTTATTACGAAATTTCATATTTTCTCTGCATCTCTCGCAAATGCTATGATTAATGATTATTAAATTGAATGTATCGAGTATCGAGACGAAGAACCGAGAAGCCGAGAGGAAAATCTATTAATTAGTAATTATTATAATGTGATGTTATATATATAAATCAATCGATAATGGCAAACAAACAACAAATGAAACTAAAACAAAAACTATGACAAATTGTTAACCAACGTAACAAATTTCACTAAGTAGATTTTTCGAATTAAATTTAAATAATAATAAAAGTATAGAAAAACCAAGGAAAAAAAAAAAACAAAACTAAACAACTTTGCTGTATACACGAGATAAAATGCGTTTTTCTACTTCAAAAGAATATGTAAAATGATTTTTCAAACTTAGATTACCCTATAAATACCTAAAATATACATATATCTAATTATACATATAAAGAAATTACAAAATCTATGTAAATGTTGTGCGTATATAAAAGCAAAGGCGTAGAAACCAACCCACATTTCGAGATCTTTTAGTTACTTACTATGTGTGTGTGCTATATATTATTATTATCTTCTTCTATGTAAACGCAGGAAGAGCTCGCTTGGCTTCGTTCAGCAAACAAACAAAATTTTTGGGCCTTAATCCAACCTACAACAAAAACCTACTCAAGCCGAGGCCTTGGTGTTCTTCTAATTAGCCACCAGCATTCTTCAGATCAATATATCTCTACTATTATTATATGTACGTACCCCTGGGGAGGGGGGCAACCCACACACTAATGGTTCTATTCTTCTATATCTACGTAAATATGTGTTCGTTTCAAAACTTGTATAAAAGCACGCTCCCCTCTCCGCCCAGACACTACGAAATGTTTGTAAAATATTGACCGAAAAAACGGAAAAGGACGATACACGATGTTTACTTATACAAAATAATACGTATTTCTGGAAGTACGGGAAGAAGAGAATTTTAGTTTTTCTACTTGAATCGCATTTCTTCCACTTTTCCACCAAATCAAATGAAATTTAAATGAGAAATCTTATAACGAAGAAATAATATTTTGAGTCTCTTCGATCCTCAAGCTCAAAAAACGAAACCCTATAAAAGTATAAACAAATTATAAATAATGATAAAGAAGTTTCTAGGTTCTATTTTATATTTAGTTGTCTTGTTATTTATATGTTTAGATTTAGTTTGTGTCTAATTTACTTTTAAGTTTTGGCTCCGCAATAAATACAGACAATTATATATATTTTTTCCTATAATTTGTTTCATTTTATCATTTTCGATACGTGTGAGACCGACCGGAATGATATGAAGATTAAAACGATTAACAAAATGCATAGACAAAAATGAATTGCTAAAATTTAAGCGCAAAAGTTCAATTAATAAAACTTAGAATTTTAAAATTAACATAATTTGGAATATTTATATACATACGCAAATATATACAACTCTATATATAAAAATTAGTAAAAAATCAAATCAATTTCCATAACAACCAAGAAAAAACCGGAAAAAAAATTATTAAAATCGTAACGAGTGCAGAAACTAACACTCGTGCAATTGTACTTTAAAATTGAATAAAATTCATAAAGCAAAAAAAAAACAAAACAAAAACAAAAGAGAACAGTGAAATCGGAGCAGAAATGAGTGGAATGGAACGGAGCTTCACATGCAACTTGCATTGCCTAGGGTTGCCACCGCCAACTTGCAAGCAGCGCAGCCTTTAAAAGAGGACAGCAACCGTCAGACACAAGAAGACTCCCTCACACAAACACACTTGCAGAGTTTGGCTAGGCTATCCACAGAGGGAGCGAGAGCGGGTCAGAGATAGATTGATTACTATTATTGGCATTGGTGGATGTATTGTCGTGCATTGGGAGCAGCAATTGCAACAATAATTCCAGGCATATCGAAGCATTTTTACTCAGCAATCAGCGATATCGGCAACCAAAACTGATGGCAATAACAAGCAACAGGAAACCAATACGAGGACAAACGCGGGAAGAGAACACTCACACAGTCACACCGAACACACCCACACACACACACAGACACGATCACAATAAGGGACGAATGCGAGCAAGTAAAAACTTAACGGGATTCACATATGTATATTCAAGAAGCAATAACGATATATTTCCACGTACGATAAACGATTAACGATAAACGATACCCGAAATGAAGAAGGAATAACAAAATAAATCAATGAAGAGAGGAAGCAAGTCAAAAACTAACATTAATAAATATTTATACATATATTTTAATTATAGTTACAAATTAGCGTATATATATATATATATATTATAATTATACATACATACAAATATAAATACACAAGAGATAGTCCAAATAATTTAGCGAACAGAAGAAAAACGAAGTAAACGTTTAATATTTACAAAATATTAAAATATCAATGTGCAATTTAACAAGCGTTTAAAACAAAAGCAAAACCAAACACACACCAAACACACAACAAACACACTGAAACGGCCACACTGAATTAAAGCTAGACACGACATAAACATAAACAAATATATACACAACTAAACATATGTAAACTGATTATATATACATTATATATGCGAATATAACAAGTCGGTCGGTACATATAACGATCCATTTATAAACGAAGCGAAGGCGAACAGCAAAATTTAGTGGCAAAAAACGATTTAGTTTTGTGTGCACTCGAACACCACCAAGAACAACAACAGCCAGTAAGCACAGTGAAGCCTACCTAAAGGGAAATCAAAAAATTCAGCAGATACAAACCGAATACAAGATACAACCGATAGATACAACACGAGGGCAAGCCGTGCTGAGAACTGCATCAAAAAGGCGGTCGAGAAAAGTCAAGTTTTTGAGCAAATACTCATAATTGTTACAAAATGTTTAAATAATATAATAACAAAACCAAAAACAAAACAAAAAAAAAACATTAAAAATTAAAAATTAAAAACAAAAACAAACAAAATCCGTAACAAAAACCAAATGGCATATTACATATATTTTTTCTCTCCTTAGACAATTTAGTTAATTATGAAAAATAAAAAAACCAAAACATTATACCTAAGTGTTAGTCTTATATACATAAAGAAAAGATACAATTAATAAAAATGAAATTAAAAGAAAAAACAAAAAAACGATAAATGCATCAAAAGAAAATCACGGAACAGAGGCAGCCGACGAAAGAGAAATGTGCAAAGTAACAGCAAACAAGTGAAAACAAATGAATAACCCAAATCGAAATGGAAATGGGGAAAAACAAGAGAAGAAACAGAAAAAAACAAAACTTAAATTAAGAAACTAGATTTGCCTTTGTGTTAATATCAAGTGTGTTTCTTATTACCATGATTATTATTATTTTTTCATTTCTAATTGGTCAGACGTGAAATGATTTCCTTACATATTGATTGAGAAATAAAAATTATTAAACAAAAAAAGCAAGGTGTGTGTTTTTATTTAACTCTAGGCTGGTACTATGGTACAGATCGCTTTCACATGGTTTCCCAGGTTTTCAAGGCTTATAATTTTGTGTACCATGGAACTCACCATTTGTTTCGCCCACAGGAGGATAGCTTATCAGTATGGAACCGGACTGCCACTGATATGACCAGTACAACACGTATCCGTGATACGTTACGCAGGATATTAAATATACCTCTAACAACGGCAATGGAATATAAGATACACTGTGATAGCCTTAAATATGTTTCAATGTAAGTATTTTCTTTTAAGAGCCACAACATCTCTGAGTATTCAGACTCGTCGTAATAGAGTTAAGGCAAAATATCTCCTTTTAATAGTATCATTGCCTTATTGATTCTTGATCAATTCAGAATTTAATATCAAAAATCAGTCAATCAGGCATTAGATGATACATGTTTGCTTCCATTTAAATTGTTTGTAATATTTTGCATAGTCTACGCAATCTTTATAATCAAAACCCTTCCCTGTACCATACGCAGGCCCAAGCGACGAAATCGCATGGTTTGGAGTTTTCGTAATCGAAACCGATTTTATACCCGTTCAATTCAAGATCGTCAAGATAAAGATAAGGATAAAGTTAAAGATATAGATAAAGATGATGCAGATAAAAATGATTCAGATAAAAATGATACAGATAAAAATGAAACAGATAAAAACGATATAGATAAAAATGATACAGATAAAATTGATACAGATGAAAATGATTCAGATAAAACTGATACAGATAAAACTGATACAGATAAAAATCATACAGATAAAAATGATACGGATAAAAATGATACAGATAAAAATGATACACATAAAAATGATACAGATGTAAATAATACAGATAAAAATGAAACAGATAGAAATGATACACATAAAAATGATACAGATAAAAATGATACAGATAAAAATGATACAGATAAATCTGATACAGATAAATCTGATACAGATAAAATTGATACAGATAAAATTGATACAGATAAAAATGAAACAGATAAAAATGATACAGATAAATCTGATACAGATAAAAATGGTGCAGATAAAAATCATACAAATAAAAATGATACAGATAAAAATGATCCAGATAAAAATTATAAAGATATAAGTGATCAAGATAAAACTGATACAGATAAAAATTATACAAATAATAATGATACAGATAAAAATTATAAAGATATAAATGATCAAGATAAAACTGATACAGATAAAAATGATACAGATAAAATGGATACAGATAAAAGTGATACAGATAAAATTGATACAGATATAAATGACACAGATAAAAATGATACAGATAAAAATGATACCGATAAAAATAATACAGATACAATTGATACAGATAAAAATGATACAGATAAAACTGATACATATAAAAATGATGCAAATATAAATGGTACAGATAAAGATGATAAAGATAAAGATGAAGATGAAGATAAAGACTGACAGTTGTTGATGATGAGATCCTGACATTTTGTGATGAAGGGGAATCGGGCATTTTCATCGCCAATCCAAGACAAAGATAACTACGAATTAAGAACTAATAATATTCTTTTTTTTTTTATTATTATTTTCCAGTAATAAAGGCCCCTTGAAAAGCTGAAATTCAGTGAATAACTATAAACAAAAGAAAAACAAAAACAATAATTACACAAACAGATAATATATAAGACGCTAGTGAAAGCAGGATAAACCACAAAAGCCACAAATTCATCGACACAACAGCCCCAGAGACAGCAGATAGTGAGCACAAGAAAGGAACCATCGTCAGCCTCCTCATCGGAATCCGAAGAAACCCGAAAACCCGTAACCCAAAAACCTCGAAAGCCGCCACAACCAACATACACAACGAGACACACCACGGACATCATCCATAGCGAGACAAATTAATATTTAAGCGCTAATAAGACAAATCTTTGTATTTTAATCAGTTTACAAAGTGTGTGTATATATGAAACGCCATAAATATTTTAGTTTGTATGTATAAAGTTTACATTAGGCATTCCTTCCTAATTAAAAAATCAAAACCCTTAACTGCCTGAAACAGAGATGCCTCTCCAATCTGGCTGCTGTATTTATCTCTCTTTAATTTCGTTCGTATTACCTTACCTTAATCTCCCCGAGAAGAAGATTGGACTGTCTCTCCCGCAGGCGGAGACCACCTTGTATTGTAGCCTTATCGATTATCGCCATAGCCGGCCGGCAGCCAACACAACACAACACACACTCACACACACACACACAAGTTATTGAATCAATGAAACTGACACACACACACTAACTAGCCGATACTGTATTTATCTGTTTGCAATGATTATTTTTTTAATTAATGATAAAACCCTGAAACTGAATAATCAAATTGTTTTTGTTCTTGAAGAAATACAAAAAGTTTTTTACGTGAAAAAAAGAGAAAAACTAAAAACTGAAACTGAAAGCGAAAAACCAAGTTGTTTTACATATACCCCAGCCCAGACACAGTCCCAGCAAGCACCCACTCCCTCCCCACTCAATTTCCATCAATCGAACAGCACATTCAAATATTTATCTTCCCCCATAAACTCCAGTCCTCCAGTCCAGTACAACCAACGCAAGCCCCAATAAAGGAAACTATTGAAAGTTGCAGAAACTATTTTCCATACAAGTTACTACTCTGGATTGTTCTATTGTTTCTCTTTTTTGTTGGGGTAAGTAAAGCAGAAGAATGTACTGATTCTCCTGAATCCTTAATATGTAATTATTGTGATGGTTACTCGAGGCAAAACTTATTAAGTACATGAGTTATTCTCTGATGTCGAATGTGACATCCGTACGCATTCAAAGTGAGAAAATAATGTGCCAAGATTTTATTATACCCAGTACCCATAGGGTACAAGGGTATTATAAGTTAGTGCCAACCGAGAATGTATGTAAAAGGCAGAAGGAGAAATCTCCGACCCTATAAAGTATATATATTCCTTGATCAGCCGAGTCGATTTAGCCGTGTCCGTCTGTCTGTCCGTGTGAAACAATAGATCTCAGAGACTATAAGAGCTATAGTTACCAAATTTGGTGACAACATTGGAATCTGTCGCACGCAGATCAAGTTTGTTTTAAAATTTGGCCACGCCCACTTCCGCCCTCAAAAATCATAAAAAACGTTAAATAAGCTATACTCGTTATTTTCGGGTTAAAGTTAATAGATACAAAAAATGAATAAAATATAGCGGACGTTTCCTGAAAATTTCAGTAAAATCGGATGATAAACATGGGAGATATTAGCAATAAAGTTAGAATTTTAACACACCGCCCTAAGGCACTGCTGTTGCAAGCTGTAGCCGACAGGTGGCGCATAAGGCCATTTTAAACCCTGACTTCACCCAAGCCCTAACGAAGATTTTGATGCAGTTAATTTTAAAATGATACGTATTAATATTTCTTGATAATGTGCATTTTAGGACTCAAAAATATTGGGTATATTTTTTAAAAATTTATTTTGAATCACTGTCGAAAGATTTATACAACAGTTTATTGCTTGTAGAGTCCATGACATATTACAAATTAAAACTGCTCAATAGGTTGGCAAACGGATACTGAAGACAGACATTGCCCATGTCTAGAAAAATCTGTACATTCCTAGCGGTTGATAAAGCTGTGTGCTTTTGGCATAAAGTCACCGTTATGCTTTAGTTCTTTTCATCAAGTCTTCAAAATTTCTCTATTAAAAATGAAGACCATATATATAATTTACACATTTACTGGTTTTATTAATTGGAAATCGCAGGTGCATTAAAGTTTACTTTAAATATTATCTACGGCTTAATACTACATTTTGTTGTGTTTACTTGTCCTCGAACATGGTCAGGTCGATGATGTAAACATTTGATACAAGACAATCGCCTTCCTGAAAGCCAATAAATAATAATATTAATATACAACGTTCAGTTGCAACATTCTAGACTCCAGACAGACTTACCCCTGGCGTTATGCCCACGAGGGCATCGGCATGGCCATAGAACTCCTCCTTCAGGGAGATGACAATGGTTTGCAGATTCGTCTGATGATCCCTTATGTACGAGGCGACCTTGCCAATGTTTGTGTTGTCCAAGGCGGCATCGATCTCGTCGAGCACAAAAAACGGCGCCGGTTGATAGCTATGAATGGAAGATTTTCCATTATTATGTTTGTTTGGTATTTAAAAAAATAGGTAACCCCTCACCTGTGAGTGGAGAAGAGCAGAGCTAGGGCCGCGATGGTCTTCTCACCGCCACTCAAGTTGCTCATGGGCTGAAAACGCTTGCCGGGCGCCACACAATTGTAGTTGATGCCATCCAGATAGGGCTCCTCGGGATTATCGGGCCCAATGTAGGCCTGTGCCGCCTCGTTGCGTGCCAACTTCTTGTAGATGCCATCGATGGCATCGGAGATGTGCTGGCAGCAGGCAACGAAGCGCGAGGATCGCTCGTTCTTCACCCTCTCGAACGCCGCCTTGGCCTTCTTGGCCTTGCGTCGGGCATTCTCGAACTCTTCGTTGGTGGACTGCACCTTCTCCGTGACGGCATCGAGCTTCTGCATGGCCTTCATGTTCGGTGTCTGTATGCGCTCGAGGATGTCCAGTTTGCTCTGCAGATCCTTTTGCAAGTGCTCGTTGGCCTTCTTAAAGGCAGAGTCATCCTTGAGCTTGGTCAGCTCACGTGGCAGCGATCCATAGTCCACCTCAATGCTAATTTAATGCTAATTTTAAACCATAGTTAATAATATTTTAGGCAAAGCTTACATAGGTTCCATGGCCATGGCGGATGTGGAGGGGCCGGACAGGTCCACATCGCTCTGTCGCACTGCATCGTCCAGCGATCCGCGCAACAAGGGCACCACAATGCAATCGGTCTTGGCCTGCAGCAGTATGTTCTGTCGCTCGTTTTTCTTGGCCTCAATCTTGGACTCCACCGACGACATCTGGCTGCCCACGTTGTGAATCTCCTTGGCCAAGTTTGCCACATCCTTGCGTGCCTTGGATATGTCCTCCTCCATGTCGTCAACGGCCTGCTTCTTGGACTGCTTATCCTGCTTGAACTTCTCCATTTTCTCCTTGTCCTCGTCCATTTCCTTTAGATAGCGTGCCTCGGCTGTCTTGAGACCCTCCAAGGCATCCTCCTCATCCTGCACGCTCCGCTCCCAGCGCTCAACGTTCTCTGGTTGAGCAAGATCATCAGCTTTTTGGTTTTCTTAATATATATTACCCGAACTACTTACTTCGCGTATCCTTTTGCTTCTCAAAGTCCAGCTGCGAGTTTATGGAATCCATTTGCTGCTCAAACTCTGCCCTCTTACGTGCTCGCTCCTGCTGCATGACCAGCTCCCGCTCCTCATACTGACGTATGTTCTTCACACCCAAGCGGCGGCAGAAGGCGGCATACACCTTGTCCTCGACATTGTTCATGTTCTCCTTGATCTCCTGGATATGCTCCTCGCGATTCTGCATACGCCGCTCGATCTCGTTGATCTTGGGCTATGGAATGCAGAGATTAATGGAGAATGATGGAGAATAATGGAGAATAATGTCGCATTCCCTCGATTTTGTGCCATTTTGTGCTAAACTCACCCCGAAATCGTCGAGCTGGGTCTGAACCTGCTTCAACTGGCTGTCGTATTGGCCAATCGATTTCTTTGACGACTCCAAATCGACCATGCTGTACTTGAGCCGGTTCTCCAGGCCTTTTATTTGCGACTCTACGGTGGCGAGCTCACTTTGCTTGCGCGACTTCTTGACCAGCTCCTTGAGCTCCTCGTTGAGCCGTTCCTTCTGCATCTTCAGCTGCGCCATATGCTTCTCGTCCCAGCGCTTGGCCTTGCGCGCGAGATCATGACTGCCGCCCGAGATGAGGCCCGATTTCTGATAGAATGTTCCATCCAAAGCCAGGGCATCGAAGCGCGAACGGTCAATCTCGTAGGCCACCTTCATGGCATCCTCGGGTGTCTCGCAGACGAGGGCATTGCCGGTGGCAAAGAGTACGGCCCGTTCGATCTCCTGGGGCTCGAACTTGAGCACATCGAAGACCAAGCGCACGTTGCGCGGATCGCTGATGTTGCGCAGACGCTCCTTCAGGGGCTTCACTTGCAGATAGTCGAGGGGCAAGAAGGTTTCCACCTCCAGCATTTGTTCTTTCAGGATCTGAATGCAGTGACGCGCCGTCTTCTCTGTGTCCACAATGATGGCCTCCATGAACTTGCCCAGCACCTTGGTGACGGCCACATTGTAGCGCTTGTGCGTGGGCTGGCACATGTTGATCATGCGATCGTACACGCCGGGCACCTGCTTCTTGAACAGCTCCACCACCTCCTGTTTCTTCTTGCGCCGCGCATCCTCGTGCTTGTCGCTCTTCGCGTCGCCCAGCTGATCGCGCACATTCTCCAGCTCGCGTTGTTTTTCGGCTATCTTCTCCTTGGAACTACCCACATCCCGACGCAGTTCGTCCTTGATGCGATTCTGCTCCTCTAGGGCCGCTTGCGAGGACTTGATGTGATCCATCAGCTTGTCGCGACGCTTCACAGCTTCCTCGCGCTGCAGGGTGAGTTTCTTGAACGATTCCTCCACGGAGGCACGACGATTGGTCTCGCCGTCGAGCGTGTCCTGCTCGGACTTTTGCTCCCGATTCACAGAGTCCAGCTCGGAACGGTACTGGGTGGCGGTGGCCTCCGCCTCCTGCTTGAGCCGGTCGTACTCCTGCACCAGGCCCTCCTCCATGTTGACACTCTTGCCCCGTCGCTGCGATTCATTCTCGATCTCGTCTTCGAAGCGCTTCTTTAGGGCCTCCACATCGGCCAGTTGCTTCTCCAGCTTCCGGATGTCCGATTGATGGGCATTGTCCGCTTCGCGAGCCGTCTCCAGAGTCTTTTGCAGTGAGGTGAGCTTCTTTTTGCAGTGAGTAACCTTCTCCTTGGCCTTGATGTACAGCGGCCGACGTTTGTTCATCTGCGTCTCAAATTCGCGTATCTCCTGCTCGATCTTGGCCAGGTCGCGCGTTATCTTTCCGGCGTCCTTCTTCTTCTCGCGCAGCACCTCATCGGCGGCCTCTTTCCGCTGCTCGACTGCCTTCACGTCCTGCTGCTTGACCTCCAAGTCGTTAATGTACTTTTGGATGTCCTTTTCCACGTGGAAGAGTCGAAACAGTTGATACTCCACTTGTTTCTCATTCTGTGGAAATGATTAGGTAAGGAAAATGAAAGATAAGAACAATAATTGCTTACATATTCGTTCTGCAGGCGAGTGTAGCGGTCAGCTTCCATTTTCTCATGCTTGGCCTCCTTTCGTTCCGCCGCAATGCCCTTCTTCTTTTGGTAGGTGAACTGCGTCTCCTCCTCGGCCACAATCATTTCCTGCTTGAGGCGATTGTAGTCATCCTTGAGCAGGCCAGAGCTGCAAAGGCAAAGGATGAAGCATTAATCATGAATGTGTTTCCCAGCCAAGAGTTTCCCCAAGTTACCCGCTGATTTCCTCAAACAAAGCCGTGCGTTCTTTGGGCGTCTTCATGGCTATATTCTCCACGGCGCCCTGGAACACCAGAAAATTCTTTGCCTTCACATTGATGCCAATCTTTTCCAGCTTGTTCAGGTAAGTGCTGCTCGAAACGCTCTAGAATGGAGAGAGTACCTTTAAGCGACCTATCACTAATAATCACTAATCACACACCTCTCCGTTGATGCGATACTCCGAGGAGCCGCTAATGACTGCCCGCTGGAAATCCATGTTCTTCTCCCCGTTGAGCACAAACTTGGCCGTCACGTAGCAGCTGCGGGACACTGGCTTGCCAATGGAGGAGCCATGGATTAGGTCGTTTAGGCGCTTCACACGCAAACTGCTGGTCTTCTCGCCCATCACGAAGCTAATGGCGTCCATGAAGTTGGACTTGCCGGATCCGTTGGGCCCAATAACTGCATTAAACTGCTTTAGAGGACCCACGACTATGTGGCCGCGGTAGGACTTGAAGTTCTCCATCTCGATGTACTGCAGAAAGGCCGTCTCATCGTCCGGCTTGCGTACGGGCACAGCCGCCATCCGCTGCCCCACCTCATCGTCGTCGTCGACCATTCTCGCGTTTGGCTAGCCAACAAAATCCACCGAAAATAACAATAAGAGCGCGTAATTTATGTTTTTTCACCAAAAAACAGAAAAGACGCGCAACTGGAGATGGTAAGGTGTGGAAACTAAAATATCGATACACATAATGCAACGATGTATTTGTTCTCTTTCGATTGTTGAGCTATCGATTGTCCAACTATCGATTGTAGCCCTATGAAAAAAGTCATCGCAATCAGCCGCTTTTGTTTACAAACAAATTAGGAATTTAAGTTAAACAGGGAATATTAACTCTCCAAAGATATCTCTTGCCTTGCAACCTATATAATTCTTGTGAGTAGTGAGCATACGGCGCCATTTGGCCACTGGAATACGTCGAAAATGTACCTGTAACTGTGTATCCCGAATATAAACTTTTCCCTTAACATTAAATAAAAAACGCTTTAGGTTTGTATTTTTCTAGACATAAACAATATTTATTTAAATATATTTAGTGTTTCTAACTTAAAAAACGAATTTTTTGGCTGAGATTAAACTAATACTGAGTATTTCATGGATGCAATGGCACTTAGTCCACCTCCTCGACGTTGGGACCCTTGTAGCCGCCGCTGCCGAATCCACCCGCCTGCTGGCCACAGTTCTGGCCGTCTCCTCCTGCAGCTCCCTGCTGGTGCATCTTGGTCATGATGGGGCTGCAGAACTTGGTAAGCTCCTGCAGCTTGTGTTCGAACTCCTCCTTCTCGGCGGTGGTGTTGCTGTCCAGCCAGCGCACCGCCTCGTTGCAGCGTTCCAGGACACTGCTCTTGTCCGCCGCGCTGATGCGGTCGCCGCCCTGTTCGGCCGCCTCCTTGACTCCGAACACGTAGCTCTCCAGCTGGTTGCGGGCGGCGATCCGCTGGCGATGCTGCTCGTCCTCATCGGCGTACTTCTCCGCCTCCCTGAGCATGCGCTCGATGTCCGCCTGCGAGAGCCGGCCCTTGTCGTTCTTGATCGTGATGTTCTTGGCGTTGCCGGTGCCCAGCTCCTTGGCGGTCACGTTCAGGATGCCGTTCGCGTCCAGATCGAAGGTGACGTCGATCTTGGGCACGCCTCGCTGAGCGGGAGGGATGCCAGTCAGGTTGAAGTTGCCCAGCACATTGTTGTCCTTCGTGAGGGCGCGCTCGCCCTCGAACACCTGGATGGTCACCGCCGGCTGGTTGTCCGCGTAGGTGGTGAAGGTCTTGGACTGCTTGCAGGGGATGCGGCTGTTGCGCTCGATCAGCTTGGTCATCACGCCGCCGGCGGTCTCGATTCCGAGCGACAGGGGAGTCACGTCCACCAGCAGCACGTCCTTGATCTGGCTGCTCTCGTCGCCCGAGAGGATGGCCGCCTGAATGGCGGCTCCGTAGGCCACCGCCTCGTCGGGGTTGATGGATAGGTTGAGGCTCTTGCCGCCGAAGAAGCTCTGCAGCAGGCTCTGGACCTTGGGGATGCGCGTCGAGCCACCGACCAGGACTATGTCGTGGATCTGTCCCTTGTCCATCTTGGCGTCGTTCAGCGCCTTCTCCACTGGCTGCAGCGTGTTGCGGAAGAGGTCGCCGCACAGCTCCTCGAACCGGGCCCGGCTTATCTTGGTGTAGAAGTCGTGGCCCTCGAACAAGGCGTCCACCTCGATAGACGCCTCCGTGCTGGAGGAGAGCGTACGCTTCGCTCGCTCGGCCGCTGTGCGGAGACGACGCAGGGCGCGCGGGTTGGAGCGCAGGTCCTTCTTGTACTTGCGCTGGAACTCCTCGGCGAAGTGGTTGACCAGCCGGTTGTCGAAGTCCTCGCCGCCCAGGTGGGTGTCTCCGGCGGTGGACCGCACCTCGAACAGGGATCCCTCGTCGATGGTCAGGATGGAGACGTCGAAGGTGCCGCCGCCGAGATCGAAGATGAGCACGTTGCGCTCTCCCTTGAGGTTCTTGTCCAGCCCGTAGGCCAGTGCGGCCGCTGTGGGCTCGTTGATGATGCGGAGCACATTCAGGCCGGCGATGGCGCCGGCGTCCTTGGTGGCCTGGCGCTGGGAGTCGTTGAAGTAGGCAGGCACCGTGATGACCGCGTCCCGGATCGCAGTGCCCAGGAAGGCCTCGGCCGTCTCCTTCATCTTTGTGAGCACCATCGAGCTGATCTCCTCTGGGGCGAAGCGCTTCTCCTCGCCCTTGAACTCGACGCTCATCTTGGGCTTGCCGCCGTCGTTGACCACGCGGAAGGGCCAGTGCTTCATGTCCTCCTGGATCTTGTGGTCGTCGAAGCGTCGGCCGATCAGTCGCTTGGCGTCGAAGACACTGTTCTTGGGATTCATCGCCACCTGGTTCTTGGCGGCGTCTCCGATCAGGCGCTCAGAGTCCGTGAAGGCCACATAGCTGGGCGTCGTGCGGTTGCCCTGGTCGTTCGCGATTATCTCCACCTTGCCGTGCTGGAAGACACCCACGCATGAGTACGTGGTGCCCAAATCGATTCCAATAGCTGGCATCTTGTCTCTTTGTATTTTCGCTATTGGGTTAATAACTGATGTCGATCTCCTTGTGTTTTATTTTCTCTTGGATCTGGATTCACTTTTTCTACACTTTTCAATTTAAAATTTCACAATTTTCAGCTTTTCAGCTTTTCCGCTTTGGCTTTTGTTTGAGTGTTTTCACTTTGGCTGCTTGATTTCAAATGTGACCGGGTGGAAATTGGCACCGCTATTTATACCCGTCCGCAGTGAGGGGAAATTTCCCTGCAGAAGAGTGGAGAAAGCCCGAGACATTTCGCGTGAGTGCGAGTGAGACCGAGATAGTGCTCGGAGGGGAAAGTACGTGGAAAGTTCTGGAGCAG
>VNJO01011746.1:0-86743 GCA_008042535.1 Drosophila tani | reverse complement strand
AAAAATCAACTGAATATTCTTTATTGATAATGTTTTAAAGAAAGCTTAATTTAGGTTTACAAAAGTGCTTATTAGGTTTTCTTACGAACTACTCTGGTTGACATGTGTAAGATCGTTGGCCTCTAGTTAGCTTGAATTTAATAACGATCGATGAACTATGCATTTCCTGTTTATTGTGTTATATTGCTTATTTGGATTTTATATCTTCTTAGAACTTATTTTGGTTGGCATGTGCCAGATCGTTAACCTGTGCATTTCCTGTTTGCTGTATTACTTTAATATATTGTTTATTTAGCATTTAATGAGTTAAGCAATTCTTGTACTTTATTATTAAGAGGTGGTAAAGAAGAAATTGGGTTTTGAACATATGTGGGAAGTGGAGTGGGGTTATACGTAACTCCTGTGAGCTCCATTAGTCCGCCAAGAATCTTTGAAGTTTATGCAGAAAATTAGTTTATCTAAATCATAAATCCTGTAAATCTGACTCACATAAAAGGGCAACTTGGGCAGGAAGGTCATGAGCAGGGACGAGAGCACCGATCCCCCCAGAACTCCGATAAACCAACTGCACTTGAACTGCTGCGAGGCGGTGGTGTTCAGGGTTTGATTCCAGCCCGCACTGTGGGCCAGGTCCATGCCGCCGTAAACGAACAGGAAGAACACTGTAAGGATAGGGATTAAGTGGAGGAAACTGGATAAAAGTAGTTCCATTTACACACCTGCAGAGGCCACATTGAGTTGCTTGTTGAAGTGGCGCCGGGAACCCGGATTACTTAGGGTTACATTCACATTTTGCATTGTTGGACTTTGAACTTTGGGAGGGTAACCTCCTTCGGTATCCTTGATGTTGAAGGTATTTTGTGGTTCCTCCTCGGGACCACGGGTAACATAAGTGATTGTCATGTTCTTTAGCTGCAGTTAACTTCTTCGACCCTCTCCCTTTGATGGACAAGGCTGAACTGCACGAGCCACAATAACCAATTGAGGTGTAAGGAAAATAAACCCATTGGGGGATTAGGGCAGTATGTAAAAGGCTTTAGATAAAGTGGCCTCTATAGAAGTTCCGCCAGTGAAAGTAAGCCTCAATGGGTTACGATAAAAAGTGTTTTTTATAGGAGGGTCGAGTCATCTTGAAGTTCAAAACCATTGACGCATTGGCAAGGGAATAACAGGCAAGTTCTAGGGCCAGTTTCTGAGCGTATTTCGGTTTCAGGTTAATAAATACATAGATAGTGGGTTGATTATTAAGTTCCTTGATCACATTTATAGTAAAATCCTTTTAATATCTACACAACTCCAGAAGTTGGGTATTATTCTAGTGGTTTTTCTTATATAAAGCCTAAAATTTACCATAAAAAATCAATTCAAGTCCAGTTACAGATCTAGTTTTATTTCCAAAAGGCAAACATAAATTTGAACAAGTCGGTATGAGTGCTTAGTCCTGAGTCCCACTCCTAGTAGATCGCAACATCGTACCACTTCTGGAACCGATGGCCAGCCTCCCTTAGCGTCATTCGCTTCGTTTCCGGCATGGAGACGGCGAAGAAGATCACGCTCAGCAGCAGAATGATGCCCACGGCCAGGAAGTAGGCAAAGAAGCTGACGCCGGAACCAGTGCCAAGGCAGGCAATCACAATGACGTGGATGATCTGCTCCACGATCACGATCAGTCCAATTAGGTAGGGCTTCAGCCGCAGAGGGAAGGCCTCGCCCAGGTAGGACGAGGAGCTGCAGACAAAGAGTCCGGCGAAAGCCTGGAAGGCCATCCCTAAGTGGCATATCTGGGAATTGTTGTACCAGCTCAGGGCGCTGGCCAGGGAGCTGGAGGCGTTGTCGTACATCCCCGCCATGCCCAGCATCAGGCCGGCCATGCAGAGCAGACCCACCAGCGAGACCGCCTTGCGGCCCACCGTGTCCACAAAGCAGAGGGCCACCAGGGTGCCCACCAGCCGGAGCACGCCCCACACGTACAGCTGCCAGGGATCGGCGTAGCCCTCGGTGACATAACTGGTGCCTATGATCGAGGTGGACAGCGGCAGGGAGAAGGAGAAGGCGACGCAGCAGCGGAAGAAGAGCAGCTTGACGAAGGGCATGGCGGCGGCGGTCAGCTCCTCGCCGAGGCTCCGGCTGTTGCTCTCCGCCACATAGATCCGGGCCTCCTCGAAGTACTTGGTGGCGACTCCGGTGTTATTGCCCACGAGCTGCTGTTGGACATTGCGTGCCTTCTGCTCCTGGTTGCGCTGCAGATAGAAGACCGGTGACTCGAGAGCCAGACAAGTCATTAACAGACCCAGCACGGAAAATATAATCCCAAGGATGCCGTGCACCAAGTTCGAGCTGCCTGCATTAAAAGCCTGCCACTCCGTGGTGTACACCACTTGGGCGGCTATGCCCATGGCCAGGGCACATTGCTCCAATCCAGAGGTGAGGCCACGCTGACGGTTGGCCGCCACCTCGGCGTTGTGGATGAGGAAGGGGACAGTGATCAGGCCTATGCCCACGCCGGCCACATACCGAGCAGCCAGGCAGCACTCGTAGTCGGTGGGCGCAGCCGTGAAGATAATGGAGCCAGTGAGCTGCATGAGACCTCCAAGGACCTGGGAACAGGAGAGGTGTAGGAATTAGGAACTGATCTTCAAGTTATATCAAGGATTTCAACCCCAACTCACATAATACACCATCTTGGGCATGAATGTCAGGGTGGCCATGGCTGCCAGTGCCCCAATGATCACGCCTATGAACCAGCAGTAGGAGAACTCGGTGGACAACAGGTAGCTAAAGGTGGGATCCCAGCCCAAGCTGGCGGCAAAGTCCATGCCGCCATAGATGAGGAAAAAGAAGACTGGCGGGACAGAGAAACATATGGGAAACATATTAATCAGATCACGAGTCGCCATTCCCTGGGACAGCTCACCTGCAGTAGACGCCGCCGACTGCCTGTTGGTTTTGGCCAGGTAGCCAGTGTTGGTAACGGTTACTTGAACTGGCGGCGCTCTCGCAGGTTGCGGCGGTTGAGGTGGCCTGGCCTGGTACTCATTGCTGGTAACAGTCACATAAGGTTCCATGGGAGGTGCAGTGCTAATGTAGATGGTCTCCTTGACGGGCAGGGGACCCGCCCTCATATTTGCGTTTTGGAATCCGCTCATTTTCGTTCGGTAGTTCGTTCGTTACTGGGGCCCAGCCGGAGGCCACAATCGCATTTAAATCGAATCGGACAAATGGGGTCCGAACTTTGCGATACTGCGATATCTGGCTGATAAGTAATGACACTATAATCAGTTTATAGATACAAGTGTCTTTGCTATTCCCATAGATTCGAGTCAATTGGCCGCTTGGCCTTGACTGTGATTCACGATCAGTCACTTTTGGGGAATTTTTTTTACTTCGGGTGACCAACGAGGCGGTGTAAACTTTCCTATTTATTGCTATATTTAAATTATTAATTTTTTATAATTACATGGCAACAAAACTTATTTAAGTGTGGGCTATCAGTCTTAAAGTATTTGCCACGCTTTTGGCCAACTTTATATGGTTTTTCCCTTAAAAGAAAGTCAACTATCTATGAGCCAAAGGTTTGATGGTTGGGGGACTGAAGAGACCTTCTTCCCTTGATGGAAACCAAGTGGTGTGTGACGCCTCCAGAGCGCCTGTCTAGCGTCTTCATTATGTATGGCAGGCTGGCTGGCAGCTAAGTCATCGGGCTCTCGCAATCATAATCATCCCGGCGGCGGGCCACACTCGAGTGTTTGCTTGAGTTGTCTCAAATTGCGTAATGTCTGCACTGACACTGCCATTTCCAGCCACTCCACTTCACTGCCCTCCATCTGCTCAGCCCCAGTCCCAGCATCTTGGCGAGCCAATCTATCTTGTTGCGCCTCAAACTGTCAAATCGCGCCACATGTCTATGGGTTCTGGAGAGAGGAAGGGGAAACACTCCGGCCTGTTCCTTGTCATTTGACGCCGCTCGACAAATTAGCCAAATGCGATGCCATAGCGACTCCCAGCTCCGTCTCCAGCTCCAGATCCAGCCACATCAGCAGCAGTGCCATCTCCATTTCGTTTCGAGAGACTCGAGTACATTTTAATGAGTTTATGCACAAAGTTGTCTAATGGCGTAAAAATTATGAGCGCCAACATGTGGCCATGGATATGGATGGGCATGGCTGTAGATGGAGATAGATCTGGAGACGGAGACGGTGACGGAGACGGGCACATGGCGCAAATGGCAAATGGCACATGGCACATGGGCACTTTGCATGGATTTCTGTACGGGAGACGCTAATGGAGTCTAATTACTCTGGCCGACAGCCGTTGCGAATCTCTTGGCCAATAAAAGCATATTAAGACGGCGCGCACAGACATTCCCCAACTGTCGTTTATTTCCGCCAAATGGGACATTCAGGAATCGTCATGCCATGAAGCGAGTGCTTCTGCTGCAGGTCCCTCCTGGAAACCCCTTCGATGCTTATGGTCCAGGCTGCTGTTCATGGACATCTCCGCGCACTTCTGGCTGAGAGTCACCACCAGCATGAAGTACACGCACTTCAGCGAGAGCAGCAAAGCCCGCTTCCAGTTGAGGTTGGTGCGGGGCCAGGACGGCGGGGATGTGGGCATCCTGCTGCTGTTGGGGGAATCTCGGAATTACTACGAAATTTAGACAACCAAAGGGGACAGAAAAGTGACACAAATCTCGGAGCTTTTACAGAATTTTCTTTTTATATTAAAGTTACCTACTTGTGAGGGAAACGTGCAACACAGTTTGTGTTTGACGACAATCGATGGTCTCTGTGTGATTAAGTGCTTCAGGAATCATTGAACATATTTATTTAATCATTTCTGGCCTTAAGTTTACTAAATTAAAATAAATATTAAAAATAAGTTAGATGGCCTAAACTTGTTTCCGCCCGGGATTGAACCGGGGGCCTTCCGCGTGTTAGGCGGATGTGATAACCACTACACCACGGAAACATTTGCGAGGATTAGGAATATTTAAAGAGGAAAAGGATACCAAAAAATAGCAACAGAAAAATCTATAAGTGCCTAAGGTTTTCCATACATATTTATTCCCAGATAATAAATAAAAGCTGCACTAAAAAAATATTTGCCGAAACCCGGGATTGAACCGGGGACCTTTAGATCTTCAGTCTAACGCTCTCCCAACTGAGCTATTTCGGCAGTTGAAGCTTGATAACAAGGGATTTTATATTAAATGTAAAAAGATTACTTTTTAGATTAAAAAATATATATTATTATATAAAGTTTGGCTCAACAACTAAATTGGAAAGACCTTTTCCATGTTTCTTTAAAAATAAACGCACAATTATAGGATTTTACCATTTATTTATTGGAGCAAATAAGGTATAAATTCCAAACGTAAGCACTCAAACGCTTATAAAAATTAAGGGAAGTATCAAAAGTAAACTAAAAAAAAGTAATAAAAAGATATTTGCCGAAACCCGGGATTGAACCGGGGACCTTTAGATCTTCAGTCTAACGCTCTCCCAACTGAGCTATTTCGGCGTGCGGGTTCCTTGCGCCGTATCAGGGATTACGTGCTTGTGGTCTCTATATATAAAATCCCCAGCAGAACCGCATATAAGTTCACCGCAAAGTTCAATTGTGTCGCACTCTATTTTTAAAGCACATTCTATAAGTAAATTGTACAATTTGGCTTGGCTTTTCAGCCTGTCACAATTCCTGACAGTTGCAAAAATGTATGTCGACACCCGTACGTCTTAATAGGTTCACATCAATTACCCAGCTGCAGTTTATAGAAAAGAAAATAAACGAAAGACATATTTGCTAAACATCCTGAGCCATAAGGTTTGCAATAATTTGTTTAATTACAAATTTAGAATTTTTACGACGTTCGGGTAGAATAATAAATAGATTGTATATTGTAAAGCCTGGCAACGAGGCGTATCGGACATATTGCAAGGTTACAATAATTTGCGTTTCATATTTGGCAAACTTTCAGAAGGCATAAATCTAAAATGAGAAATGTGGGAAGGTAATAAACTGTTTACTACAAATAAGTATCTTGGAACTAAACAGACAGATTTATGGTTAATGGTTTTAAGACTGCAAAATGTATAATCTTTGTGAATTTAATTAGAGTTTAAGAATCCGGGAGCTGAAAAATAATAATTAAGTCTGAGTTTCTTCTACATCTTAAACTAATTATTATTTATTATTTTGTTCAACTAATATGATCCTTTAAGACAAAGAAGAGTATACAAAAGAACTTGATTTCCCCATTCAAGCTGAGAGCCCTTCCCCCTGCCGCCTGATGAATTCTGACGAAATCGAATCCAGTGCCTCAGTGCCTCGTGTCCCTGAAAGCGGTTGCCTTGCCACGGAGGCCAGACAACCTGATCTCCGATCCATTGTACATACTGGATCGTGGGTTAGAGCACCTTCCCCAGTTCCAACTTCCAACTAATGCGGCTTCCGTTTGACGCGCCCGGCGCTGAAAGCTGAGCTGCAGTTGAACTCTGAGACTGAGTCAGGCATCGGGTCGCTTCATCATGATGATGATGATGATGATGATGAACCGATCCCCTGGTCCGCCTGCCTAATGATTCACATTCTCGAAAGGCGATCGTGTGGCAGCCCGAAATTCCTTTGAAAACGAATCCGAGCCAGTCCACGCCCACGTTCCCGCCCCAGTCCAGTGGTTATGATTTATCGCCACGAATTCTGCGCTCATTTGGTCCAAGGCAAGCAGCTTTTTCGCGCTCTCTGGCTATTATTGCTCGAATTGTTTTAATTATTCGCCGATTGTGTGTCATCATTGGCCTGGAGGCATTTCTTTGTGGCATCTATTTTCGGGGATTTGTAGATTTTCGGCTAGAATCCCGAGCAGCAGCGGCGGCGGCAACGGTGACGACAACACGGCATTCTTCTGATATGTCAAGGGAATGTTTAACATTTTCGCTAGAATTTCTATTTTGGTCGCGACTCTCGGCTTGGGGCCGGACCTTGACGGTCACAATAATGGGAACTGGGAAGCGGCTAAGACATTTTATTTCTTGTTAAATTTGCACAAATTGGAATACCGCACTCAACATGTCTCAGTTTTTGGGTCTATGAACTGATAAGAGTCTTTCAATGTGTTCAAACATAGCGATAAGAAAGCCCAATTGGGCACAGAAATAACCAGCGAGGCAGCTTGAATCGATTTCCAGGAAAAAATTATACCCATTAAGGTACAACTGAACCAGCACAGGAATACTTTGATATATATCTGTAGTCGGCACAAGTAATATGCAAATCCCAGGCAGTTATTCCGAGTCAGGACACTTTTTGCCCTGGCTAAGTGGGTCACAATTGGCTTTGAATTGTTTATACCACAACTAGGAGTTGTAGTTCCTTTCGGTCCGGCCTGGCTTTTCATAAATAATATCGCAATTTGTGTGACAGTCCTAATGGGGCAAAGGCAGGATACCCACTCAACTCTAACTGCCTCACTTTTAACCTTTTTGAATAGGCGAATACGAGTTGTTCGGGCCACAACTTGTAATTGAGTTAATTGCTAAAAAAATTCTTGTTTTGCAGCTGCAAAATAAATTACTGAAATCTGTGTAAAACAAATTGCCAGCGACGTGATTACAAAATACAGGCAGTCATAACCGAATTCGGCGGACTCGACTTTATTAAAAACGAATAAATATTCATTTGGCAATGTGCGGTCCCAAATGGAGGCCTTTAAAACAAAAGTCACGGGCCAAACCCAGGGCGTTGGCCCCTTGGGAAATTGGCCATAAATTGAGCTAAACGTGAATCTCACTGATCGCTCTGGTCACTGGTCACTCTCCCTGTGTTATAATTCTGACAAAATAACACACAATAAAAAAAGCAGAGACCGCAAGATTTATTGGCAGCCGTTTCACGAACAATTTGTTGCCATTGAAATTTATTGGGGCGACTTTTGAATACTCGTATGTGTTCCGCTACACTCTCTCACGACATTTGGCGTTTTATTTCCATTAACAAATCGTTTCCAAGCACACTCCCCGCTCTGTTTATTTTCTGCGGCTTCCTTTGGCCTCGTCCAGCACTTGTCGCCGCGTCTCTAAGTGATTTCGGAATGTGAACGTGCCGCCAAGTCGAATATTTTAATGCCTCCGATATGTGTTTATAAAATTTCTCATTCATTTCGGCTTATGACTTTGTCAAATAGATTTTAGGAGCACTCAACTGTGGCTGGGCTAAGCCAGGATTCCCCTTGATTCATCTTTAATAATCCCGTAACCTGGTAAACTTTCATGCAAGTGTCGGGCCTGGCTCCAGAGTGAACTTAAATATTTCAAGTCCATTACAAACTGTCACAACATGTTCGGGGTTTAGTGAGTTGAGTTGAGTTGAGTTGAGTTGAGTGAGCCGAACGCAAATTGGCTTGCCACAAGTCGACCCCCGTCACGGCCCCCGGGTGACACTTGCCCACATGTTTGGAGGCGTCTCGGTTTCGGCATTGGGATTGGAACTGGGACTGTTACTGGAGCTGGGGGTCCCATTAAATATGCATAAATCGAACTGGAAAAGCAACTACGAAGATGTGCAAGTGGGAGTGGGCCTGGGAATGGGAATGGGAATGGGAGTGTGAGTGGGAGTTGCATTCGCCACGGCCCGGCTCTTAAATAGTTAGTTGAGCGTTAAATTGACTCGGTGAAGCCATCAACTGGCCACATGTCAGACCCAATCCCTAGCCGGCTGGCTGCCTCGTTAATTGCATAATTAAGCGCAAAGTTGGACTTGGCAGGGGCCCCGGCCCGGCTGCCTACGCAGAGGCTGCTCCAGATCCAGATCTTCACTCTTTTGCAGCAGCTCTAATCCACTTGGAGTCGTCGACATGTCCGCTAATGAGTCGCTGCTGCTCCGAGCTGTGGCGTTCCTCCTGGCAATCCAGCGATCCAGCGCTGATAAGGCGGAATTTATCATCTGGATGGCTGGCAACTGTCGGATTAGTCGACATCGCTCTATTTGCATATTCATAAATCTCTCGCTAGCCGCCTGCCCGGCACTAATTGAAATACGTATTTACATTTAATTGAGTGCCTGCTGTCCTAACTGGAGCTGGAGCTGGAGCTGGAGCCAGAGAGCTTTCCCTTTCTGGTTTTCCTGCTTCGACTTCTGTTTCGTGTCCGTGTCGCTCTGCTGTGTAATCACTTTGTCCGCTGGATAAGGGAATCGCCTTATTTGATATGCAGTCGGATTGGATTGTCACTTCGCCAGCTATACATATATTTACAGGGTTTAATGCATTCAACTTGCAGAGTCAACACAACTTTGGCCAGGGGTTGGAGAATAAAATTAAGACTGAGATCAGATTACCAATTGCATCAGGCTTTTGTGTAATTAATGTATAATTTTATAACAGGGAACTCCAAATACAAAAGCGGAAGAAACATTATAATACTAAACTATGCAAATTTTAAAAAATATATAATATTAATGTTTAGAATAGATCTTCTAGTATCCATAGATCTTTAAGATTCCTTGACATCAAGGAGCTGTTCAAAGCTCACATCTAGTCCTGCAAAGATCTGCTCAGCCAAATTCTTAATGGAAGCCGAGTTCAATACTTCGGGGGGTACGTAGTTCACCATATGCTGACAGACCTCTTTCATCTCTCGCAGGGAAATGGTTATTTTAATTTTCTTCTCGGCTTGATTGAATCTCTCCAACTTGCTTAGATAAGCCTCCTTATGGAACTCCATTAAATGCTTCTTCATAATGGGAGTGTAGGATCCTTGGAAACTGTCCTGGCAAATCTTGCATTGCTCCTCGTTTCTATCCGAATCGAAAACGAAAAAGTTTCGAACAATGAAGTTACTATTTTGCTTCATTGTTGGCGGTCCTTGTCTGAACGAAAGGCAAAAATTATTATAGGATTATTTTTTATAAAGGAATAATAATTATACAAACAATTGCGGAGCTGTTTGTTTTGTATAGATTCTTCAATGAAAGTGCTCCTTTGGAAATATAATTGTTTTATGAAATTATCACAACTGACATTTAGTTACAGAATACTCAAGGCCTACTGATGTAAGAGCTATTATAATTCAGGTTTCCTTTAAATATTAATTTGTTTTTCTCTACTCTCCATACAAGCTTTATGTTTAATTTGTTTTATTTTATTTTTTTAAATTTACAAAACTTGTTTTTTGTCCAACTTAAAACCCCTAAGAAGTACCCAAGATCGAGAGTGTAGCAACCTTTTAAAACCTCTCCAAAAAACCGAAAGGCGTCCTTCAAGGAAACTTTTGTAATAAAATTTTACGATCGCCTAGCAACAAGCACGACTTTGGGTCGCCAGGAGATGGCATTGCCTGGGATTCGGCGAGAGAATTGGGGAATGGGAATGGTGGAGCAGAAGGAGAAGGACACAAAACAAAAGTCATGAAATTCATGAATGAATCAGGAAATCGTGTTGGCTTTCATCCTCACCCCAAGCCGCCGCGACGGCGCAGCTGAGTTTTGGTGAGACAAGTTTTGGCCCGATGTTGCCAGGCCGGGAACACGTTCACTGTGGTCCAGGTCGGGATAGCCGCCGCCGTCTGCTCCTACCTCCTTTTGCTCCCGGTGCCGTCTGCGCATGCGTGACGTCTGTCAGCAGGCGACAGGAAGGTGCCGCACACAAAAAGAGGCACCGAGAGATCCAGGCTCCTTCAGGCCGGGGTTTGTTTGGTCTGTTTGGCCACAAACATGTTTTCCTTTTAGGGCCGGCGGCGGCTGTTGGTTGGGTCATGCTGGGCTCAAACTCGTTCCCAGTCCCGGACAAGGAAGTTTCGCCAGTCAAGTGGCTGAGGGCTTCCAGCTGCTCTGCTCCTCTGCCAAATGGATGCCACTTCAGCCGGCTTCGCTCAGCCTCAAGTTGGCATTTCTATTTCGATTGCGATTGGTATTCGGGGGAAAAAGAAAAGGAATGCAGCATAATTGAGCATAAATAAATAAAATGCCTGGCGAAATATTGCAATTGGTGGGCGGCATTCTCTATTGTGCCCAAGCTCAAGTGGCTCATTGAGTTGGCTCCCATCTAGTGGGATTCGTACCTATTCATCTTGGCCATCCACCGCCGGATGTTGGGCCTCTCCAGCTATCAGCTATTTCTGTTGCAAACTGCAGTGGCTCTATTTTTTTTTTATTTTAAATATTTAAATACAACTTGGCAGCCGTCGAACTCCACTCCCAAAACTTTTGGCAGGAAGTACTTTTTCTGATTATGCAACAGCTGAACTGAGAGATGGGAGCATGGGCAGGGCCACAGTGGGATTTAAGAGCAAATACCCAAATACTTGAAGAGATTTAAGTTACATTGTGTCTCCAAAAAAGAGTTCAGAGAAGTCATTGCGCTTACTTGAATGTTTTGAGAAGCGCAGAGAGAGGCTTCTTTTTGAGAAGCGCAGAGAGCGGCAACTCTACTCTTTGAGAAGCGCGGAGAGCGGCTGAATCTTTGAGTTTTAACCTCGAAAGCTGAGATTTACGCGAAGAGCAATCACCAGTGAGTGGCGCCGACTTGGCAGCGATAATTCTTCTCGGCGTGCCGAATCGCTGAGCACACATCATCATCAAGGCCAAGTCGAATCGTTGAGTGCCCTGCCGGTTGCAGAAGGTCGCGACCCAGTGGAGCTCGAAGAAGTGGCCAGAAGTCTAGTTACCTGGCGCTTACCTGGCTATTACAATGCAACAAACAGCGCGGCACTGCGACCACATAAATCACACTTAAACGGCCCGCAGTAAACCGTAAACCTCCTTCTTCCGCCCCTTTATTACTACTATGTCCCGCCGCAGGAAATGCAGGTTGCGTGGGTTGGCTGGCAGCTCAATGCCAGGCGGGGTGGAAGGATCCGCCGCAGGATAAGGGAGAGAGAAAGCCGAAAGCCACTGCTTGTGCAGTTTTCACTTAACGGCAAGTGGCACATAAATTTCAGCAAGGACGCAAATACACTTGACGGGAGGGACTGGAACTGGAACTGGGCTGGGGCTGAGGCATTTGCTGATAAGTGGACAAAATGTGCATCGCTCTGATTTAGCTTTCGTCCAAAAGCTGTCTTGGCAAATATTTGGTGGCAAGGGCCCTCGAGTCGAGGCACCGTCGAGGTCAACTGGTGCATGAAATTTGGAGGCAGGCAAAGCAGGAGCAGCAGCAGCTGCAAAGCAGGCAGCTGCACCCGAAATCAGGTCCAAGAAGGTGCTTGAGTTGGCTTTAAAATAAAATAAAAAAGGGGAGAGAAAATAAGAAGCAATAATTTATATTCCTTAAATTTAACGCTTTAACTTCATATTTTTTTCCAGGTCCCCCAAAACATGAACTATTTTCTGGGCGCCTTTTGAGGGCGACTCTGGACATTGAAGCCTTGCTGTAGTAGTTACCCTTAAAGCTATGATGATGCTGCAATCCTCCAGCCTGCGCCTGGCTATTGGCGGCTTGATGCTGCTCCTCTTTGTGCTGCATGTGCTGGGCAAGGAGCAGCAGCACCACCGGCAGCACCACCAGCGCAGCCACTCGGCCAAGCGCTTTTCCCGTGACTCCAATGGAGCCCGCGAGCGCCGTCCGAACATCATCCTGATCCTCACCGACGACCAGGATGTGGAGCTGGGCTCGCTGAACTTCATGCCGCGCACCCTGCGACTGCTGAGGGATGGAGGCGCCGAGTTCCGGCACGCCTACACCACCACGCCCATGTGCTGTCCGGCGAGGTCGTCGCTGCTCACCGGGATGTATGTGCACAACCACCAGGTGTTCACCAACAACGACAACTGCTCCAGCCCCCAGTGGCAGGCCACGCACGAGACGCGCTCCTATGCCACCTACTTGTCCAACGCCGGCTACCGGACCGGGTACTTTGGGAAGTACCTGAACAAGTACAACGGCTCCTACATCCCGCCCGGCTGGCGGGAGTGGGGCGGGCTGATCATGAACTCCAAATACTATAACTACAGCATCAATCTCAACGGACAGAAGATCAAGCATGGCTTTGACTATGCCAGGGACTACTATCCGGATCTGATTGCCAACGATTCGATCGCCTTTCTGCGCTCCTCCAAGCAGCAGAACCAGCGCAAGCCCGTCCTGCTCACCATGAGCTTTCCGGCTCCTCACGGCCCAGAGGACTCGGCGCCGCAGTACAGTCATCTGTTCTTCAATGTGACCACCCATCAGTGAGTGTAGCTAGGATTAGGGATGCTCCCTTTTACTGATTATCCCTATCCCCTATCTTTAGTACTCCCTCCTACGACCATGCCCCAAATCCCGACAAGCAGTGGATCCTGCGCGTCACCGAGCCCATGCAGCCCGTCCACAAGCGCTTCACCAATCTACTGATGACCAAGCGCCTGCAGACACTCCAGAGCGTGGATGTGGCCGTGGAGCGGGTCTACAACGAGCTGAAGGATCTCGGGGAGCTGGACAACACGTACATTGTGTACACCTCGGACCATGGCTATCACCTGGGCCAGTTTGGCCTGATCAAGGGCAAGAGCTTTCCCTTCGAGTTCGATGTGCGAGTGCCATTCCTCATCCGCGGTCCCGGCATTCAGGCCTCCAAGGTGTAAGTGGCTTCAGCTTCTCTCGGTTCCTAGACTAAATTAAGTGCTTCCCTTCAGGGTCAATGAGATTGTGCTGAACGTGGACCTGGCCCCCACTTTCCTGGACATGGGTGGCGTGCCCACGCCGCAGCACATGGACGGGCGGAGCATTATGCCCTTGCTGCTGAGCAGGAACCGCGCTGTGCGCGACAACTGGCCCGATAGCTTCTTGATCGAGAGTTCCGGGCGTAGGGAGACCTCGGAGCAGATAGCCGAGTCCAGGGCACGGCTCCAGGCCGAACGACGCAGCATGAAGCTGGTCAACAGTTCGCTGCTGGAGGATTTCCTGGACTCGGGAGCGGAGAGTACAACCTCTCTTTGGAGCAGTAGCAGCAGCAGCAGCAGCACCGCTGCCACCCTGATGAGCTCCACCACACAGCATTTGGATGAAGGCGAGGAGGATTTGGACACTGAAAACGAAGAGGACGATGTGGATGGAGCCATGGACAGCTCGGCGGCTGCCCTGGAAGACGAGGATCTCGAGGACGCTGCCGCTGAGGAGGGCGACGAGGAGCTGGACGATCAGGAGTTCCCTCAGCCGCAGGACAATGATCTTCCGCTGGCTCCCTATATAACCAAGATGATGCGCCTGAACTCGGAGTGCTCGGATCCGGCGTTACTCAAGAACTGCCTGCCCGGACAGAAGTGGAAGTGCGTCAACGAGGATGGACGTTGGCGCAAGCACAAGTGCAAGTTCCATGTGGGTATCTTTACCTCTTATTCTGTAATGAATCCTATTAACTAACCCGTCTCCTCTCCAGCTCCAGTTGGAGCATCAGTTGGCTGCAATGCCCCGAAAGCAGTACCAACGCAACTGCGCCTGCTTCACCTCCGATGGCGTGGTGTACACCAAGATTAGGGCACCCTCCGCTGGCTTACATCGCGTGAACAAGCGCACCCACCATGGCGGTGGTCATGCCAGGCGGCGGAATAAGAGGGAGCTCTACCACACGGAGCTGCCCTACGAGATGGAGGAGCTGCTGGACCTGCACCAGACCATGGATCTCCTCACTGAGCACTCGCACTCGCACCGCAGTAAGCGGGAGTTGCCCGGGAGTAGCAACGAGACCATTGCCCAGGTCATCCAGCAGATACAGACCACGCTGGAGACCCTGGAGCACAAGTTCAACGAGCACGAGCTGCACGGTCCCGGCCCCCTGTCCAACTCCAGCTCCCATACCAAGTTCCCGAAGACCGGAGGTCATCGCTGCTTCGTGGACGCCACCTCGGGCAAGGTGAACTGCTCGAACGTGATCTACGACGACGAGAAGACGTGGCGCACCTCCCGCCTCCAGATCGACATGCTGATCAAGCTGCTCAAGGACAAGATCGGCAAGCTGAAGGAGATGAAGAAGCAGCTGCGCGAGAGCAACAAACTGGCAGGGTCTTCTGGAAGAAGGATGGAGAACCGCCGGCGGAACGAGGAGAACGTGGTGGACGGTGGAGCCGGGCCGGAGTTCAACATGAGCTACTTCACCGAGATCAGCAGCAGCAGCACGTCCAGGCCGAGTGTTGTCGGTGGCGGCCAGAAGGAGATCTTCCGGGGCTATGGGAACACTGGCCTGCTGGACTCCATGGAGCAGCCGCAAACGCCTCGCTTTGCCCCGCGGGCCGAGTGCTATTGCGAGCCGGATGTGGGCGAGAGGTGGGTGTTTCTATTTTCTTTAGAGTTCTTGGACTTATCTCCTCTGTTTCAGCTACGCGGACTCCAAGGAAATGGCCCGTGAGGCTCGCAGGAAGCTCAAAGAGGAGCGGCAGCGCAAGAAGGAGCGTAAGCGCATAAAGAAGGCCCGCCTGGAGAAGGAGTGCCTCTCAGAGAAGATGAACTGCTTCTCGCACGACAACCAGCACTGGCGCACGGCCCCCTTGTGGAACGACAGTCCCTTCTGCTTCTGCATGAATGCCAACAACAATACCTACTCCTGCCTGAGGACCATCAATGCCACCCACAACTATCTCTACTGCGAGTTCACCACGGGCCTGATCACCTTCTACAACCTGACCATTGGTAAGGGAGAGGTTTTAAATACTCTTAAGGAAAGAGATTAAGTACCTACTTACCCTTAGATCGCTTTGAGACCACAAATCGCGCTGCTGGCCTTACGCCCGGCGAGAGATCCCACATGCACGATGCGTTGGAGCAGCTCAAGGGCTGCCGGGGACGCAGCTGCAGCATCCGGCGGCACCAGGCCCAGCTGGAGAGCGGAGGAAGTGCCCCGCTGCTGCCCAGTGCCATCAATCAGGTGCACCGCAATAACAAGAGGAAGCACTGTAAGTCTGTCTTAATTTTTAGACCAGTTGAAATGTGTCTTGAGCTATTTCCTGTTCCTCAGCTCCCCTGGCAGGCTCCGTGGGCAACTATGCCTTTGTGGGCTCACGACTGGACATGGATGGGCTGCCGGCGATGAAGCGACGCAAGCTGTCCAAATACAACAGGTAAGCGCTGTCCATCTCCAAGTATAACTCCAAGTAGAGGTTCTAACTCCTTTCCAACTCTGGCAGATTGACTGGCTCGCAGCAGACTCACCTGAAGAGGCGACCGTGGAAGCAGCAGCCCCACCAACAGCATCAGCAGTCGCCCAGATTCTTGCCCACGCACTCGGTGAGCCCGGCGGCAGCGGCCTAGAGATGAGGCCCCAGGAAGGGAACACTCCACATACATATCCTATGCGTACCTTGCTTGCCTGCTCCAGCTCCAGCTCCAGCTCCTGCTTCTCGGTTTGGCCCCCATTGGATTTCTTCATACATAAATAAGACTGTGTTTTAATCTATTATCTACTTACGTTTAGACTCTTGTAACCAAACACTGTGTGTGTGCGTGTGTAGTTCATTTATTTGGCTTGCAATATTTATACATACAGATATCTGTAGTTACAGCCGCACATTTTAATTAATTAATTAGCTCGTAGGCCGCCTAATTTGTACATAAATTGATAAGGTAAAGCCAGTACCGAATGCTACACAAACTAAATAAATTATTTAGCGAAATTGGTTAAAAGTTAAATTAGTTGAGTATATAACTAGCAAAGAATTCGATTAATTGTAGCGAATCCAAGTGAAATTGTATTTATTGGCTAAAGGAACCAGCAAACGCTAAATGCTACATATATGCATCTATAACAATTTGTTGTCAGTGCGTATTAATTAGAGAACTAAAAACCCTATTTATGCCGTACTAGATACGTTACAATTGTTAAGAGACCTCCCGCCCCGGAATTCCCAAAGACGTTAAGTAGCAGAACCCGCTTGTAAACGAACCACAAAACAATGTATTGTATCGGCCACGTTAATAATGTCATACCATTAACTCTGAAAAATAGAATAGAGACTCAAATGTATTAAAAAAAGAAAAAGAAAACAGTTGCAAATAATAAACTTTTATCACAACTTCATGATTTATTAAGTCGTAAATAGCTTTATTACATATTGGAATGGAAGTGGGAATGCGCAATTTGAGAGAATAATTATAGTTGTACAAGATTTATGGTCATATATTATTTGTGTCATAATATTATTTTCTAATAATGCCACTGGATGTTGTTTTTCAACCATTCAAAAGAATTTTTTTTAAGCAAGAACTCAATGCTTTTTAAACCCTTTGAAAGAATATTTTAAAAGCAAGAACTCAATGTTTTTTTAATCCTTTGAAAGAATATGTTTAAAGCAAGATCTCAATGCTTTTCAAATCCTTTGAAAGAATATTTTTAAAGCAAGAACTTGACGTAGATTCCATGCTAAAGAAGCCTTTCCTTTGAGAAGGATACATAGCATACTTTCAGGCTGAGGTGACCGTTATTTTGTGCACCAGTTTACTTTTTACATTTAAGTTTATGTAGAATTTTAGAGAATATTTCTGCTTAATTTATTTCTCATTATCATCATTATCATTATTATCATTCAAAAGAAAAATCCCCATGAAATCACCATAATACATTTACGAAACGTAGACATTTTCTGAATAAATCCCCCTTTAAGAAAACAACAAAAATCCCAAGTACAGCCCTGGTAAGAACGTTTATATTTGCTATTTATTTAAAAATACAAATTCGGAAATTACGCATACGAACTACCGGTTATCAGAGAGCCCCCAATTAGAACATAAAAGTTTTAGCTCTTAACTATTGCATACCACTCTGCTTTATGTAGACATATAATTTATTGCAAACACTCTCTCTCTGGCTTCTAGTATTTGGTTCAAGAGCATGGGTTCAAATGATAATACAGGCATTGGCTATCAGGCAAGAATATTAGAGATTAACTGTTCCGCTTGCCGTTAAGCTGGTGTGGCAATACTTTGTAAGGTGTGTGCACTGCGCTGAGATAGCGGTGATAACATCTGGGAGAGCGTGCAAGCGATAAGAGGGAAGTTCCGACTGTGACATGGGTTGGTGACAGCGTCGCGTCAGTCAGCATCAACGACATCATCGACTCCAGCATCAGCAGATGTAAATAAGATCACCGGAGAGCGCTAATTAAGCCACGGAGCTGTTTTGATCTGCTGTCAGGTATGGTTACCGCCTGCCAATTCACACTTGACACTTGGGGCGCTAATTTCCGGTGCAGTCGGGGCTGGGGGGGATCGGGTATCGGGAACCAGGGCAGATGGCTGCCAGTTTGGCTCCGTCGGAGAACATGCGCTTATCTCAGTTATCACAACACGGAGAGATAGCAACTACAGTGTCCGGAGAGCAAGAGCGGCAGACGATGTCAAAACCGGTCTGTGCGCATTTTGCGGAGATATCGTGTTAAAAATTTACGCAAGCAACAAAGTTATCAGCTTGAAATTGTGTTTATTGTGGGGCTGGGGCTGGGGCCGATCACATGATAATATACACTGAGCAGCAGGCCTCGACAACAAGGCCTCCGCGTTTCATCTATTTCAGGCAGCCACTTTACGATTCGCACTCTGCCACTCTGAGAGATATCGTGCTGAAATTTCACAATGTCGATCGAGAATATAGCCGCTGCTATAGCCGCAAGCGGGGCCTGGCTTGCAATAATCTGATGTGGGGAACTTTATGCCCAGGCACGTATTTCGCTTTATAGCGGGCATTTCTAGCATAGGTACACATGACAGCGTCAAAAACAATTATTACTTTTCGGGGCACTAAACGAAGTTAGAAATGCCCTTCACTTTCTTCTCTGTGTGCAAACTATAATACTTATTTATGCTATTGTTGTGAATAATTGGTTAGCTTTTAAGGAAATTAAGAAGTAAATTATATTCTAAAATAAATATATTTAACGAATTGTATATATTTGATTTATTATATATTTTGGGGAGTCGAATTTAAATTATTAACAGTAATAAATAATAACTTGAACTCCAAGAAGAGGTATTTATCTCTTCTCTTATCCATATATCATAATATGTTATGCGTTGTTCTTAATACAATTTAAAATGTAAATAGGTAAGAAAGATTGTAGGGATTTCAGGGTAAATTTTTGTATTTACTGAATTTCAGCTTCTTCTGTTATCACCATAAAAATATACATATGTATATTTAATATAATACAATAACCGGACTTCTTCCTTATAAGTGAATGGGACAAAGTCTGTCATTATCTAAGAAACCACAAATAGAAAAACTCTATCTTTCATGTACATTTCGTAGTCAAACATATTCATGCCCTAGTAAGATAAGTAAATTGAGTTATATTATAATAATAATAGTTATTATTATTAATTGTCTTAATGCGTAAACAATAATATGTTGTTTCACTAATTATATGTTTAATTTAATAATTATTTAATCTTTGGTGGGGCCATGCAGCTACTCTCTTAACATTATTGTTAATCAATACATTCTTTATTCCAAATCGCTTGAAGATACATAGTTACCTATTGAAATTATTAAGACAAAGACAAATTCCACAAAAATATTGACACCTTGTGTCTTTGTGTTTATTGGTTTGCTGATCATCATGAAATAATTAGAGCTGTAAATAAATTAAATGCTAATGAGAAAAAATAACTAAGCTGTTGTACATTTTCACAAGAGGGTTAGCTGTTTTGCGTCGATTCAGGTAAATAAGTCATTACAGGTAAATAAAAGTCAGTTCATGAAATAATAAATTGCTTTTCTGAAATTTGATATCTCCATTGGGCAATCTTCGTCTTTGTGTATAAAACTACACAATGAGTGGTAAAGACGATTATACACTGGGGAAACCCCAATTACGCAGCTAGCCGATTATAGTCCGCTTATGTACATACATATGTACATAAGATTTGAGCCAAAATATATGTTCTTTAAACCTAGAAATGTAGATTTACGAAAACAGGCTTTAATTTGCCATTGTTTCGAAAGGCAATGAACCTTATTTCTCACCATCCTCTATAGGTAACATTGATTATAATGAATTAGTAAGCTTTTTCTTACAAGAACATTCCATTAAGTTTAACTAGGAATTTTTAAGCATAAAAAATGTAATTATAAAAGTAAATATCAATAGAAACTGTAAACTGTACATGTCAGCTGGCCCAGCAATTCAGAAAAGAATACTAATTGAAGTCACTAATCACTTTCACTAATCTTAGTCTTTATTTCTACATAAATACAATATACAATATAAATTAGATCAAAGTTCTGCTTGGCAGCTTAACACATCTAGGCGTCCTTCTTGGGATGGGCCTCCAGCAGTTTCTGGGTCACCTGCCGCAGGATCTGGAGCTGCTGCTCGTAGTTATGAACGGCGGCCAGCTCGTCGGCATGGTTGTGGTGGGGTGGCGGGTGGGCATGATCGTGGTCGTGCTCGTGCTCATGATCGTGGACGTGGCCCGACGAGCCCGACCTGGTCTCAGTCTCATGGTGGTCATCCGTGTGGGCCGAGCAGCTGCTGTGACTGTGACTGTGGCCGTGTCCGCCAACGGAAGCTGTAAACGAGAGAAGAGCAGGCACGAGGGTTAGTCACACGCCATTAAATCGAGTCTAAGCTGAAAAGTATGCCAATCGTAATCTCTGATAGAACCCATTTCCACACGCTCTCGATTGCCAGACCCTTTGGATCAAGTACCCGAGGAAGTGGCTTCCAGCGAGCGTGCTTCAATCAACCCGAATCTATGCGATGATTTACAACCGTTTTGCCCCGGCCTTATCGTGTCCATATATTCACTTTTCCGACTCTCAATTCCCAATTCCCGGTAATCACTTTTCGGTGGTGTAACCGCACATTCGTCAGCTTATATCCCTCTGTTTCGATGGAGCTCTCATCTCTCGGTGCTTTTTCGCATCGGGGGCTGCCCCCGATCTCTGCGAGAGATGACTTCATGACAGGGACGGGAATTTTGCTCCACCTGTTTGCTAGGTACACAGACAGACAGACAGACTCAGAGACTCGCGAAATAAACCGCAGCAAGGTCTGTTACAAGGCCAACCACGCAGTGTCCAGCGGATTAGCCACTGTAGAACCTGTTCCCAATTCACCCGAATCGATTCCGGTTGAAGAATCTCATCTGACGGTCGCACTAATTACCCCTAAATCAAAGCCAGAGTTGCTTAATTTGGTAAACAAACACACACTTTTGGCTTACTTAATCCCTCTTGGTTAATTCTTATCTGTTCCTAGGTATTTTCTTTACATTATCCGTAGAAATGTTACCAGATATTTATGGTAAACAGCCAGATCTTGACTTAAGCACTTGCCCTTAGTTCAAACAGCTTAGTTAGCATATATTTGTCATGGTCATAAAATGTAATTAATGAGAAAAGTCGTATTGAGAAAATTTCGTATAAATATTACAGAAAATGGGTAAACAACAACTTGATTATTGAATGCAAATGTGAAATAACAATTTAATCTTTCTTTTGCGATGAAGAAAAGATCTTCTTCTAAGGAAAGTCTACTAGAATGTATGATTCTAAGAAGGATTTAAATATTTTATTATTTATGAAAGAACAGGAATTATTCTTCTAAAAAATCCTCGAATCTCTCCCAATAAGCTTAGCTATATCCCCAAATTCTCCCAAAATTAATGTTAAAACCGAAGAAATACTCACTCAGTTGCTGCAGGCCGAACATGACGAGGAAGCCCACAAAGAGGGCCAGATAGGCGCGCAGACCGGACCTGTTCTTCGAGAGGATCTCGAAGAAGACCACGTAGATGAGGGTGCCGCAGGCAAAGCCCTGCAGGATGGCCGAGACCAGGCTGGGTCCCGTGGTCTCCTGTCCATGGTTAATCAGGATGCCGATGCCTATGCCCAGCGGGCTGACCACGGCAAAGGTGAGCACATAAATCACAGCCAGCGTAAGCCTGGTGCGGGCCACGATCAGTTCCACGCCCACGCAGAAGGCCAGCACCAGCTTGTGGGCGGAGACGGCGCCAAACATGAACCACACGGAGCTGGCGGAGCCCTCCAGCCCAATGGCCATGCCCTCGAAGAGCTCGTGTAGCGACAAGGCGGATACGATGAAGAAGCCGCGCAGCGAAGAGGCCAGCATGTCTCCGGGGGAGGCATCGTCTGCTATCACAGGAAGATGGCTGTGTCCATGTCCGTTTCCATGGCCGTGGCTGTGACCATGACCATTGGCCAGGCTCTGGGGCTTGGCGGCGAACTTCTGCTGCTCGAGATCGCTCTGCAGGAGGTTCTGCACGGACAGGGTTCCCAGCTCCGAGGTAGCACTGCCGGCACCGACCTGGTTGGCTTGCGGCGCTGTGGGCTCCGAGGTGGGCTTCAGTAGGTGACTGTTCCGAATGCTGTGGCCCCGCTCAAAGGCCGCGCCCGCCTCGTCCTTCTGATGGTGATGCACGTACGTGTGCATAGCCTCCTCGATGAAGTACATCAGGAAGAAGCCGCAGCACATGAGCAGCTCCGCCAGCGGGAAGGTGAGCTCTCCAATGACGCCGCACTCCTGCAGCTCCTCCACCACCTCCTGGACCTCGGGCAACAGATGCAGGAATGTGGTGGCCAGCAGGACTCCTCCGCCAAAGTAGAGCAGACACTTGACCACGATCGCTGAGCGGGCGTTGGTCTGGTTCTCCGTCCAGCGGTAGCAGCGGTTCAGCAGGAAGGGAATGGAGCCGCAGATGGTGCTGGCGCAGAAGAGAACCACCATGGCGGTGACCTTGGCCACCAGCACCCCGCTGCCATCGTCCTCTTCATCATGATCATGATCGTGGTCGTGATCGTGATCGTGGTCGTCGTCGTCATGACGCGCTGCCCAACGGCCGGCGGGCTCATCATCGATTTGCAGGAAGCACTTGAGAAAATTATTGACTTGCGTTTGATTCATGTTGGCTGCCGCTTTCGGATTCGCTTCGCTCTTTTGGTTGCTTTGTTTTGTTTGGTTTTTGTTTGGTTTTCCAGTGATCTCTCGAACCTGCTGCAAGCTCCTCTGCTTCTCTCGGCTCCTCGCTTTTGGCTAAAACAGTGCCAGCGGCATGGGCATGTGCTGCGCTTGGAATCTCAATGGGCCTGCTCTGAATTTGAATGGTGGGTTGGGCTCATCTGGTTGCAGTTGCATTCCGCCCGACTTTTCACTTTCTCAGCCGCTTTTCCCTCACTTGCATGGGAGAGACCGCTAAGACAACGCTAAGTGGTAGCACAAATGTAGCCTTTGGTGGTTTAATTGGTGGGTTCGTGCGGTGGGTTCGCTCGGTGGGCGCTTGGGTTTTCAGCTCCGCACAGGTGTTGATCGCTCGGGGCGGCCTCGCAGACTGACGGAGTCGGGTTTTGGTGGCTGCCTGTTTACCGAGTATCTTGCGCGGACTCCGCGCTGCTCCGCTCTCTCTCCATCTATCGCCGGACGTGAGCAGCAGGTTAAGCAGGTAAGAAACCGCTCTTAAAGCTCTCGCTCTCGCTTTAGCACGCGCTCTCCGCCCGCCATTTGCTCCCACTCGCGAGCGTTCACCTGTGCGCTCGTTTGGCAACAACGCCGATTGTCTTGGGCCCAAGCATAAAACTACAACAAAGGCCAGAGCCCGTGCTAGAGCCAGAGCCAGACTCTGAGCAGTTGAGTAATTGCATCCGTTCACTTTGGCTAGCATTAAAAAGGCGCCTGACCTTAGCCAAGATGTGGGATCGCGACTTTTACTTTGCTCCCCCCAGAGCAGCTTCGGAGCCGGAAGCGAAAGCTCTGTGCTCTGTGCTCTGTGCGGTTCGCGTCACCACTTAGTAGTGTCAAGCGCGTAGTGCTAACGGTATTCGAGTATTTGGCGAAGTCTGGGCTGCCACAGTTGGAAATTAACCGCAATTGCACGGGAGAAACGGTTAAAGCGGTTAACGGGTACTTTCCTAACAACCCGTTAAGGATGTCCATTAAGTTGGCAGGGCAACTTAGGAAAATCAAACTTCTGCTTACTTAATTGTTTGCCGTTAATTAATTGTACAAAAAATGTTTGATTTTATTGATAACAAGAAAATTAGTTTCCCTGCTAAGTTGATATTAACTTGATTTACTGTGTAAGTCTCACAAGTACACAAAGGAAAAATACACTAGTCTATAATACCCTAGTAAAAATTGTACAAATGGTACATAAAATAATGAGAAAATACTGAATTGAATTCAATAAACTGTAAAAAGTTCACTAGCGAAAAATTCACAATTCGGAAATAAAACCCTAATTAGACAGCCTACTAAATGAGTAGGAAATGGTTGAGCTTTATAACACACAATCTGCATAATTTTCTTTGTCCGAACATTATCTATTTAATTATACCTGTACTTTAAAGCAGCTTTTATTTGCAACACGACTAAATTTCGTGCGCACTATACTAACAGTATTCGAGTACAAGCTTCAACCAGGGATGTTAGAAATAGCATTGAAAAAAGGATAATTTGGACAGAAAACTAATCAATTTTAAAATAAACAAATTTTATAAAGAATTGTATTTTGATATAAAAATAATAATAAATGTATTGCCTCTCTTATAAAAATATCAATCCATTCTATGTATGCAAATTCTTTGCAAAATACCAACACTCAAAGATTCCCTTAGTTTGAATAAGTTAGAATTAGGTCTGTGGAACTAGTTAGCATATTATAATAAATAATTTTTCTTAAAGATTGTTTTAACTTGATAATCACGCTTTTCCACTTCATAAACTATTCAAATTTCCATACTTAATATGCACATTTTGTAAGATAATGATAGGGTTTTTGCTACATCTTCGTAAACAGAGAAATAGGTAAAAAAAAATCCCATACAAAGTACAGATACTAGTAAGAATTAGTGCTATTTGTAAAATCATCTTCACTCTTAATCTAATTAGCTTTTAATCCCACATACCTGGAGTATTTAACTTACTTTCTCTATTAACATGACCCATAATTAACAATATAATAGCTATGTCGGAAGCAGCAAAAACTAAAACTGAGCAGAGGCGCCTGCCATTTACCTGTGTTTACGAAATGAGCAAGTAAGACCGGATGGGAGGAGCGTGGACAGATCGTGAGGTGTTTGTTAGAGGCACATGATCTATCAATTAGTATAATCAACCGTAAGCCGTGATTGGTCTAATTCTTTTGTTTTTTGCGCGAAAAGCCTATTAATTTACAATGATGTCGTCAATAAGAAATATTTCTATTAATTAACTTAAGTAGCTAATAAAGTTCAAAAGTGATTAAAACGCAGGTTATATTTTTTCAATAATTTCTCATTTATTTTGGTTTCAATTTTTCATGTTTTTTTTTTATTCTTTTCATATTTTTTGTTGGTTGTTCTTTTGTTGGTTGTTTCTTCTCCTTGTTATGCTTACATCGTTTTTGTTCTTCTCTTTTGTTGCTGTTATACTTATAAATTAATAATAAATCATTTTTTACACAATATTTCTGTTGTTACTTTTATTTGTTTCGCGTTCGCAACCAAAATGGGAAAATATGATTTACATATTATACCTCCGCTCTCGGTTTTATTCATCTTATGTTCGCTCTATTATAGAATTAAGTTGTTTCGATTTTTGTTTTGTTTTAAAACTGCTTTGCCGCAGTTAACAATGTTAACTGCTTTACCTGCAAATAGCAAAAGGCCTGCGTGCGCACTGCTTGCTTTGCCAACCGTTAAACGCGTTTCTTTGTTTGTGTTTGTTTCTCTCTGTTTCGCAAATATGTTTTTGTGTAAATTTCCTTTCTTGAATATATAAATCAATGCAATGCATGCGCTATTTTGTGTGTCTGCTTTCGGTTTTTGGGTTTTTGTTTATCAACATTTAAAGTACATTATGTATGTATAATTTGTTATATTTTACTTTAGTTATGTATATAATATAAATATAAACTAGTGCGGTTTTCTTTTATTTGCTCGTACTCTCTTTCTTCCTCAGAGAAATATATTTTTGCAGCGTATTTTGTTTGTTTATCTTTAATATTTCATATATAATACAAATGATTTTCGTTTAACTATACAAGAAATCTGGGTTAATTTCATATGCAATGTGTTATATTCATGTAAAATTTGAAATTTGATTTTTTTTTGTTATGTTTTCCTTGATTTTTTTTGGTAGGCTAGAAAGATTGCAAAAAACACATTAAGTTTGCCTTGTTCTTGTAAAGTTAACGCTATTCTGTTTGTTTTTGTTTTGTTTATGGTGTATGTATATTTGTAATAAGTATAAAAAATTTGTTTAAAATATATATACTTTTATTGTTATATATATATATATATATATTATTGATTTAGCTTTACTTTTCACGTTTCATGGGGGAGTGTGTGTGTAGAGGAAAACAAATTCGTTCAGAGTCGGAGATGTGTGTCTGTCGGTTTTTCTTTTATTATTTGAAAGGAAGAAATTGGGGATTCGTGGATGTGACTGTGGCTGCAGGCAACTTCCTTAGTTAGTTTAGTACTCATATCACGTAATATCAAAGAAATGGCTCAGTACATTAGTATTTACCTATCGAGTGATTGATCTTGGGCGAGCTCCCCCAACAAATATATATTACGCTAACCTCGCACATTATAAACCAAAAATTTACCTAGGATCCAAAAAACTGAATGCCAAAAATCGAATTCTACTACCAAAGGGGATCGGGGGATCTCTACATTTTGATTCTCCTGACATAGTACCATAGACGTGTGTGTGTATATATATCAAAATACTTGTGGGCGTGTTGTGTGTGTGTATATATATTTAATATGTACAATTAGCGTTAGAAAAGTGCATCCAAAACAGAGCTAAACCAAGGTGATTCCGGGCTAGGAGCAGCCATGTCCTGCGGAGCAGCGCCAGAAGGGGAGAAGGCATACGGGGACACAATATATATATCTGATATATACGTATTACGCGCAAGTTGCATACATATCGTTTTAGTTGAATAGTTTTCAAAAATGATGTTTATTTTTGCTTTCTTTTCGTTTCATTATAATTTACAAGTTTTTGTTGGTTGCGTATAAATATGTTCTTTTACTTCATCCTCTTCTCTTCTCATTTAATGATGCTGCACTAGTTTCGTCTCCTTTTTAATATATATGTTTATATATAAATATGCCTTAAGTGGTTTTGTGTGTGTTTTTTAAGTTTCCATCAGTTAAGAGCAATTGGTTTCTGAGGGGCATTGGTACGGTACGGTACGGTACGGGTAAAGGTATAGGTATAGGCATAGGTATAGGATCTTTCTCTCGGGGACTTTCTTCTTCCTTGGTGATTGATTATTCCCTTCCCTTCGCAAGGAGCAAGGAGGCCGAGCTGAGCTGCCTGGGTTGTGGTTGTGAGTTGCTGCTAGTCGCTTTGATTTACTTTTGAATTTTGTTTTCGTTTTTATTTATAATAGCATTAATTAATAATAATATAATTAATAATTATAATAATTTATATAATAAACGCAAAATTGGTAAATAATAAAAATAATAATAAAATACAATCATTACAATAATTATTAATCAAAAATTGTTTCATTTTGTTTGTTTCGTTTACTGTTTGTTTTTAGTGTATTTAATGTTTACTGTTCTCTTTTGTTTTGTTTTGTTTTGTTTGTTGTTGGATTCTGTGTTTTTGTTTTTGTTTTTATTTTTGTTTTGTTTGATTTTTTTTTTTTGTATTTTCTTTTGTTGTTTTGCTGCTTTCGGCATTTTGTATCGGGTGTTTTTTTATATTTATATAAATTACAACGGAAGTGTCGGTGTGTTTGTAGTTGGTGTTGGCGTCAGCATCGACGCGGATGGAGGATAACGCAACGTGTGCTGCGACGTTGCCTGCTGGATATAATCCTGACTCGGATTATTCAATACGCTATCCCGTGAGTTTGAATGTGAAGTGGCGCGCAGCAGGGTGACTGCCTCGCGTTCTGGACTACATTGTACACCGTCTAGTCATTTCTGGCGCGTCGATTTCTTCTTCTTTCGTTTAAAGAAACAACAACATCTGGAATATAAGGAACCACTGGAGACAGTTAACCAAGGGACAGAAACGAGATGGATACGGATACGGATACGGGTTTGGGCACGGGCACGGGGCACGGGTTCGGGAACGGGGTTCGGGAACGGGGTGTGGGTACGGGTACGGGTTACGTAGAGAGTTGAGAGAGTGGTGGTCGGGGGTGGAGAGAGAGAGAGAGAAAGAGAGAACGGAAAACGGAAGTTGCGCATTAAAAACGACAAAGCAACAAAAAAGTCACCAAATATTATCTTTAGGATCTTGTTAATCAATGTATCGATATAGCTAAGCTTTAATTCTATAACTGTATACTTTTAACAGAATTTACTAATCAATTTCTTCTGCCTTTGTACCTAAAATGTCCTAAGAACATATAGTAATCTTTCTTTTTAAACATCCTAATTATTTTTTTTATTTATTACTAATTAAATAAATATTTACGGCTTTATATCATAAAATAAGGATATTTATCAAGCCTATTTGTGCGAGCTAAAAAAAGCTTACTAAAAGAACCTATTTAACGTTAAAAAAAGTATAGTTTTAGTGACAAAATTACGCTACGACCGCACTGGTGCATTGTAAGCATGCTGTCCGTGTGCCAGCAGAGGCCGGGCAGAGAAATTTGGCGATTTGGGGCTGTAGGCCTCACAAATTTAAATCATTTAAAAACCCTATTGCTCAAAAACTATTTTAGTTGCAACAAATTATATTTCTTTAACCTAAACAGGAGATATAATCCCAATAAAAATGTAACTAACTCGATATTCGATAGTTCCTAAGATCGATATCGTATGATCATATCCTAAACTAAGCCCATGACTTAAAACCTGCATCTTTTATATTCCACAAGGCCGTTGACCAATCCATTGAAATAAGTTTTATTATATACAAACTTCCCATAGATTAGTCTACATAGTAACCTTAGTAACTTAGTAACACGACTAACAGTTAATCTACATATCGATATATCGATTAATCGACCGCTTAAGTAACACATACTTTGTTTCATCGACCACTTCGACTTCCGGCTGCTGTGTGATGGGCGTGTTTGAGTGTCCGGCCGTGGGATCGTCCGGATTTAGTTCGCCGTTCGTCGAACTCACAACCTGTAAACGAGATGGACACAGAACAGAGGAGAGCGATGCATAAAATTGTAGTCATTATTATTGTTAGTCTCCACGTTTTTCTTTCAACTTTTGCACTAAACATATATAGTACGGATACATACATATATATTTAGAAAGATATATATATATGTACAGCAGAGTAAGTAGTGATTAAACATAGTTGGACGCTTTTGGCTTTCACTAATCAAAAATGAACCAATCTGTTAAAATACGGTTTGAGACAAAAAACTATCGATTGGACACATTACACGGAACGAAACTGTTATACACAAGGACTATATATTTTTTGTCAGTTCTATATGAAAACCAAGTGGACTACGACGTATGAGAAATTTTGATCTTTTGGTTCTTAAATGGCTTTTGCAAACGAGTAGAACCCTCTCAACTCAACCTAGTACAGAGATTGCCTGGGACTCACAGGACTCGTTTGCGGATCACACACACTCACACACAAACACACTACATGTAGATGTTATGGATGGTATACAAACAAATAGTTCGAGGGACGGTGGACGCTCACACACTTAATATCGCAAATACCTCGCGCTAGTGTTGTAAATCGAAAAAGAAAATAAAGGTACCCCGTTTTAGGATAGGTCGAAGGATAAATTCGTTAGGAAAGCGAAAGCTGTAGTAGTGGGTAGAGTAGAAGAGTAGAAGAGTGGTAGTGGTGTTGGTAGGTTGGTTGGTTGGTTGGTCTTGGTGTCTTATTTCTTAGGGTCGTCTTCGTGGTCGCTTTTCTCGTAGTAAGCATCAAAGGGGCTATCATCATCCGAGCTCGAATCTTCAGGCAATCTCTGTAATAAGTTTGGGGGTTTGGTTTCGAATTTGGTTCGGCGATAGGATACGATGCATCAGAAGTGGTCGCTTCGACCTAAAGGGCATGCCAATGATGTCGCTTCATGGTAAATGGAGTTCCTCGAGCCGAATTCTCAAATTTCGTCTACATCTACTTAGTCTATGACTGAATTAGTTTGGGTCTGAGTGTTTTTGTGTCTCGGGTGATCCATGCATCTCTAGAGTTGTGTATGTCGTGTGTGTGTGTGTGGCATGCAGTCAAGTACAGTTACGGCTAGACCAGTGTTGGTTAATGGACACGAGAACGCATGCATTCGGAAGCGTGCGGAAAAATAGAGGAATTCTACGTTTCTTCTTTGTCTCGCATGCAGTTTTTTCTTTTATTTTGAATGGATCCCCAATCGTCAATCGGTTTCCTCTTCTAACTACTACTTCCCAAGGAAAACTCTAGGTCAAAAAATGAAAAAGGAAGATCCGAGGAGAAATACCCAAGAAGAGAACGAACGAAACGTGTTGAAGAAGAAGGAACAAAATCAAACCGAACGGATGTGGAATAAACTATAGTGGAGAGGAGTAGGAATAACACACGTTGGGAGCAGAGATATTGTTCAGTACCTTGTTGAGCTAATGTAGAGTAAATCAAGTGAAAACATTAGAATTGAAAAGGCCAAAAATATAACAGTCTGCGATAGATAATGCTTCGTTGTAATAATTATAGGAGATAAATATATATACGGATTTATGTACAAAATCACAATCGAACAGTAGTTCAATAATAACGTAATGAGGCGAGTACGAATGTGTTGTTTGAATATATTTATTTATTTATGTCATGTCTCGGCCAGGAGGAGCTGATTTTTCTAAATTTTCGCTGATATATGTTATGTACAATTACAGACTGAAGACTGAGAATATACGAGGGAGAGCGAGCGAGCGAGCGAGCGACAAAACAGAAATAAACGGAACGCAGATGGAAACGGAAACGGAAGGAAAAAAAAAAGAAGAAAAATTCTGTTGTACAACACTGGCCGGTTGTCGCAGCAAACTTACCTGCACTGAACCATGCCGATCGGCTGGCGTTAGATTGCCCAGTGTTGCCCCCGGTTTTGGCACATCAGGCCACGCAGCAACACCTCCTTTGGCATTTGTCTGTGGTTGTTGGGCGGTACGGTACGGGTGGTGTGGTGGTGGTTGAAGTGGTGGTGAAGGATTTGGACAGTTGGTTGTTCGATATGTATTTTTTTTTTTTCGATTGGGTACAGTTCGGTTCGGTTTGCGAGCGAGCAATTGTTGGAAAACGGATTTATGCAAGTTGATCAATAATTAATTTTCAATTTTAAAAAAGATTTTTTTTGTTTTGTTTATTTCTGTACAACAAAGAGATAGACAGCTCTAATATTATATGCGAGTGTGTTTAATTTAGGGAGTGTGTGTGTGTGTGTGTGTGAGAGAGTCTAAATAAAACTAAAGCAAGTCAGAAGGAGTGTGCTACAATAGAACCAAAAAGATACTTCTAATCCATACGGTAGACACTTAAAGCCGGTAACAAATCAAAAGTATAATCAACGAAGGGCAGGCTTAAGAGCGCAGATCAGAGATCACAAGTTAGAATATTAAGTAACTCTACAATTCCCATTTACCAAGCTCACTTCTGTACAGTTGTAAGACTAGGTTAGATTAGTTAAGCTCCTACGAGTAACCTTTTATATTTGAAGCAAATAAAAAACAATAGGAAACCAAAATATATAGAAGAGAGCCCTAGCAAGTAATTAGTCTCCAAGGTATATTGTGGGCGGAGAGTAGAAGAGCATCTTATAGTTCACACTAACCAGTACAGAGATACTTTTCAAGCCTACAACGTCTAACCTGAAGTATTATATATTCATCATCATTCTCATCATTATCAACATCGTCATCAAAATCAAAATAAGATACATCCTATATAGAGATTCATATATAGCAAATGTTGTGTGGAGGTGGGAGAAGAGAGTAGGATCAAAACAAAAGCGTTGAGCGTAATATAAGTAGAGAAAGAAGAGCAGTTAAGAACGAATGTTAGAAGTAAGGAACAGAGAGTAACCAAAGAGAGTAAGAGTTCGCTAAAGCTAAGTTGAAACAAGGATAACTGTAACTGTTGTTGTTTGTCTTATAACCATTATTAAAACGTAATCAAGTTAGGTTTTAGTCAGTGATATATAGTAGAGAGAGGAGAAAGTATCAATTTGTTTCCCTTTTCGGACTTGTGCTAGTAAATCATTGCATATTGTATACTTTACCTTAGCCGTAACATTATGACGATCTTTATTTGGTGAAATGATGACTTCATGGCCAGTTTGCAGAGATCCGACGGGCGTTGACTGTTTGTGTCAGTAGGTGGTGATGTGAATGCATTTATTTTGTTCGATGTTCGATTTTCGATTTTATATATAGATGATGCAGTAGGTTGTTTATTACACACACACAGAGAGAGTTACACGCACATGAAACGGTGTTGACAACCGAAAAAAGAGAAAAGAGATCAAGGAGAGAAGAGAGAGAAGTGCTGTTAAAAATGGCATCAATTTCGGTTGCTTAAGTTAGTTTAATTAATTTTAATTTCTCGCTTAACATACGCTAGCTTAACCACCTAAAGCAACGAGCTTACACACTGAATTTAAGCATTTACCAACACTGAGAGAGCGAGCATCATACATGGCTTTGCAACACTGATTTGGATCTTATATCTGCATCTCCTCTATTCTTTTTATACCTTGTCAGACTTATTTTTGGCCAAATGCGATGGCGGCGCATTCTTTATGACCTTCATTTGGTCCAGCTGCTCCTTTGTCTTGAAATCAAAACATAGAAAGACTTCAATATCGATGGGAAAAAGTGTAAGAAATTAAAACACACTTATTATATTTTTGGGGTTTTTACTGATTCGAGGGCTCTTTAATTTATGTTCCTAGCTTTGTTGTTGTTGTTTTGGTGTGGTTTGGGGGCACGCTATAAAAATATATATTCAAGTCATTGAAAGCCGAAGAATATAACACATGCCATGGGCGGGCAACATGAATGGAACTTGGAACTAACTGTGCCCCGTCTTTTGTGCAGCAGCGGCGTGGCGACTGGCGCTTCAACAGTGATCCAGCCTTGTTAATAATGGGTTATACAGGTCGTCATATATAAACTGATTATGCCACGGATTTGCATTCACTTGTGTTAATTGATTCGTATCATTCGCATGGGTTTTAGTTGATGCTGGCGGCGGCAGGTGTTGCTTGTTTATGTCTCCGTTTGTCATGCTCGATGATGGTTCCCATTATTCAAAATGATTTTAGAGTAACATGATGATAGTTAATTCAAAAGAGTGCATTGAGGATATATGGATACTGGAACGGATATCGTTTGTCTATACAACTAAGGGCTTGCTCTTATCTATGTCTCCTATAAATTGGATTAGGGTTAGGGTTAAGTTTTAGAATTCGGCAGAGTCATCGTTGTGGTTAGTGTGTCTTAAGATTAGTGTAGTTTAAATGGGAATGAATGTTCTAAAAAGAAGAGCTCACCATTGTCTTCCCTGTCCAGTCGAACTCGCCCTCGTCGGTGTATCCCTTACGATCGAATAAGTCTTGAAACAGTCTTCGCAGGAAATCATAATCGGGAGTTTCGAAAAAATCTAACCGCCGTACGTAACGCAAATATGTCGCAAACTCTTCAGGATGTCCGTCGCAGAGCACCTGTAGGGGTTAAAGTTCGTCATTAGTAATATTTTAAACCGATTAAAGATGTTTTTTGGGACATAGACAGATAGTTCACCTCGATGGGCGTTGCTCGTTTCGTATCACCGATTTTTTGATATCTCTCCTTGAGTGTATCAGCCTTCAGGCCTTGCCACGGCAGTGAACCTCTTAAGAAGTACATAAACATATGACCCAATGCCTCCAGATCGTCGCGACGCGACTGCTCACGCCCCATATGCGTGTTGATTGACATATAACGTGCCGTTCCAGTTAGGGACTTATGCTCCCGATATGGTATATGCCTATTTGTATCTAAATCAATGTATTCTTTGGCCAAACCGAAATCTAAAACAATTAATAATTTCACATAAGTAAAATATAATATTTAAAGTAATCTCTTAATCAGACTCACCAATTATATGTATAATTTTTTCACGTTTTGTTGACGTTCTGCCAATGAGAAAGTTCTCTGGTTTCACATCCCTATATATTAAGTGCCGACTATGAACATATTCGATCCGGTGGAGCTGCATTTTCATTTATAAAGAAAAAAGATATATTAATATGATTTCTTAATTGCCAGACAGAGCATTCCATAAGTAGTAATATATCAACACTTATGAATTGCTCTTTTTTTATTAAAGTATTGATTTCACTTTTCTTTTTTCTGTAGTGTCTCAACTAGCTGGTTTTTTTGTTTTTTACTGTAGATTTTGTTTTTATTGTTTGATGGCAACGATTATTCAATTATTTATACCGATTGATTTCGCTGATAAATCAAAATTGAAAAAGAAACTCAGGATTCTCTAGATTAAACTACAAAATTGATGTGTACATGCAAATTTATTTTCAATACAATGAACGTTATATGCTTTTGGACTTGCTGAATTGTTTATCAACAACTATTATCCTAGGGAAGCGAATGACACCTCAAAATGTATGCAAACTAAATAAATATCGAATTAAACTTAAACCTCAACCAGGCGACTACAATAATGAGAGATAGAGAGTGAGTCGGAGAGAGTTGAGAGAGAGAGAGAAGAGAGGCGGCCACGACCTTATTGTTTCTGGTTAGTGATGAAAATCCAAAATATAATTAAATTAAAAGAGTTATAGAGTAAAAGTACAAAATAATTTTGAACCAAGCTGCTCGGAAATAAAAAAAAAAACACACATAATACACACACACACCCCGAAACCCACAGCCACGCAAAACAAACAAGAGGTGTTTCTTTTTTTCGTTGGTTCTATGCTTAGGACTAGTGTTGGTTAATTTCGATCTCGGCTACCAGTGTTGTGAATGTGATTATGTGCAGAGTTATGCGCGTGCTTAAAGGAAACTTAGCTGATTGCATATTTCTGTTGTTTTGTTTTGTTGTGGTTTTTGCAGCGTTGGTGGTTTTACTTTGTTTGTGGTGGATTTTTTAGTGGTTGTACTTACTAATTGTATAGCTATCAGTAGTACGCTCTTCAAAGTGAAACGTCTGCCGCAAATATCGAATAAATCTTCAAGTGATGGACCAAGCAACTCCATAACAAGAGCATTGTATTTGCCGCATGGGCCGAAGTAATATACTTCTGGTACACCCTCTGCTATCGATTGATCGATCGATTGATTGATTGAAGTGATATCGGTTGGTTGGTTGGTTGGTTGGTTGGTTGGTGGTTGGTTGGGTTGACATGGAATTTTGTTTGGAGGAAGCGAGCGAGTAGTGTTTATTATTTTTTCAAGTGTTGGACAGCGCACAAAAGTTTTTTTTTTTTTGGTTGATCGATTTGTTGTTGTTGTTGTTTTTGTTGTATTAATGCAAAAATTCGTGAGCGCGAGATAAAAAGAGAGATGAGAGAGAGAAGAAAGAAAGATGAGAGATACAAAATAGAACAAAAATTCAATTTCCTTTTTTTTTCTTTAAATATATTTTGTTTTTTTTTTTTTCTTACGGGTCGGGAACAACGAGAGATATAGAGAGAGAGGAGAGAGAGAGAGACAGAGACACAGACTGGGAAAGTAATGTGTGGAGAGCGATGGAGATACGGCTCATGGTTTTGAGGTTAGTGTAGCGCGTCTTACGATATTACCACCTTTCATTTGACAGAGAGCGAGCGAAAATATAAATACATAATCGGGTAACTGTGCTTAACACAACAAGAACAACAAAAATAGAGATTCTCGAAGCATATACACAAGGAAAAGCCTGCTGGACGACCAAACTGGAGACGGGAGACTCACCTACCAACTCATCCTCCTCCTCCGAACCTCTTTTATAGACCTCCTAACCAGTGGAAATTAGGGTATAACAGTTTTTGTGTGTGTGTGCTTACAGCTAGGCTTACAACTAAAGTAGTTTGTTGTTGTCCTTTGTTGTTATGTGTGTGTGTGTTTGTGTGGAGTGTATAACAGTTTGTAGGATTCTCAAAAGTTTCGATAGATCTCTCGGTACTGTGTTAGTATATTTTTTGGTTAAGTTATATACATTGTATACTTGATTTGATTGATCAAAATAAGAGAAAGAGCGTATACAAAGGAAAAGTAAGTTTGATAAACGGAAAAACAAAAGTGAAGTAGAGAACGTCAACTGAAGAATTGGTAAGTATAACAACGAAAGTGTTATATAAAATGCTTTATTGCAGTTGTTTCTTACTGGGAAGTACAATATAGAAGGAAAGTTTTGCTAACGGTATTATGTACAAGGAAGTATTTAAATTGTATGCCTTATTATAAAGTTCTATATATACGACGCTTGGTTTACATGCTTTTGGGAGTTTTTGCTTTTTGTGGTTAGAAAATGTTCATTGTTGATCGTTAAACGATTTTGGAAGCTACAACCGAAAAAATGCTGACTTTATTATTCATTACATCTACTAATAACATTTTCAATATATCTACATTAAACTAAAAAAAAAAAAAAACTTCACTAACGTTCATTGCGTGATTACTAAGAGTTTTCGAATCAAACTAAATCAGGAAAATGATAAGGAAACCTAGCTAGCTTTTTGAGACACCTTTGGTTCGAGAAATAAAATACAATTTTTTTGAGTTTTCCAATCCTGGAGGATGCCACACTTACAAGTTGTTTCGCTATCATCAATACAGTCTTTAGTGAAAATTTACGGGCGCAAATATTGAAGAGATCTTCTAATGATAATCCCAATAACTCTAAAACCATGGCATTATAACGGCCACCGCAAGTGCCCAAATGATAAATGCGTGGTATGCCATCTGGGGCGTTATCGGCTGCATTTCGATAATGATATTGATTGTTCGATGACGCATTTCCAATTCCGATTTCGATTTCGATGCCGATTGCGGGTCCAATATATGATGGTGGGGATTGGTGGTGGTGAGGTGGGGTTGTTGGTTCATTATTATAGCGACATGTCATCACAATGCATAATGCAACAGTTGATTGGTTGTTTGTAGGTGTTGGTTCGATTCATTCAGTTCAGTTTCAGAAGTTGGTTTTCGGTTTTCGGATTTGGTTGTTTGTTGTGGTTGATTGAAGCAGGCACGGGGAGATACGTATATATAGATAGATAGATAGAGAGCAGCGCATGATGATCGGATTCGGGTTTGAATTTCAATTTAACGGTTTTGTATTTTTGTTCAATAATTCATTGCGAGTATTTGGTGTTGTAGTTGTTGTAGCAGTTGATGGAATATGGAGGAACAGAGAGCAATTTATTTATAAAACCAACAAATAAGAATAGGCAATAGAAAATAACAAAAAAAAGAAATGCAATTTAAAAAAAAAACGAAAAAAAAAGTATTTAACCAAAAATTGTAAGGATATGAAAATAGTTCAGAAAATCGGTTTATAAATATAGAAAAGGGATAAGAGATTTAGCGGTAAAGTGATATTCGAGCTGTTTTTTACATTGGCAGGTATAACAGTATAACAGCCGCTCCACTGCAGACATACAATATACAAGAAGTGGTGTTTATACAGTTTTTTGTTTTCATTTATCTTTGCTTTTTATCAAATTTCACTTCACGCACCGACCGACCTCCGAAAATATGCTTGAGAAAATCTATTCATGTTTTTCTTTTTGTCGTATTCATGCCTCGCAGTGCGTGGAACACACAACTGCCGAGGTACCAAAGAGTGTTGTTGAAAAATAATAAATATATAATATATATATTCGTTTACGTATGGAACTAATCAAGTGGTGGTAACGGTGCAAAACTTTATTACTTTTTGAGTAGGTTTTGGTTAGTAGAAAATTAGGTTTGGGTCTTAAGAGAGAGAGAGAGAGTGTGTGAGTGAAGGACTGGAACAGATCAAGGACTCTCCTCGTACAATCTGTACTTTCTCAGAACTATTAAGGGTCTGTGGTTAGTAATTGTTAGTAAATTCAGTTAGTGTTAAGGGGGCACGACAGCGTTGGGGAAAAGTTAAGGGTTGTAGATTGTAGAGAGGGGGGTTTCATAATATTCATAAATCAATTGTTTACATACCATGTGATCCTAATAGTTTATAAAACCTATACTCTAAGTGTAGTTGCGGAGCCTTTGACTTCATAGGCTCCATTTTTATTGCTACATGTTCATTGTTGTAAAGATTTTTGCCTGCAAAGGAGAAGAAAAATACGGATTAGTAAGCACAATAGCGATTAACGTGAATGGAAAACAATTCAAATTCAATCCAAATTCAATCTGCAATGTCAAAATAAACGGCAATTAAGAGAAGGAGAGACAGACACTGGCACGCACAGGTGTTTTCATGCTCAAAACTATCGCGGATCGCATGCATTCGACGCCGACGCCTTTACCTGCCGCACTACTGTTCTCGGCAGTGCCACGCCCAGCACGCCCACCTCCGCCAACACCAACACCACCAAAGCAACACATGCGACGACCTAGCCAAAAGGGAATAAGAAGAAAGTGGGTGAGAACTTGGCTAAAAAAACGCACGCCCCTTGTTACCAACTCCTCTTCTTTTGATTTTCCATTATCTTTACTGATAATAATTTATTTGGCTTACTGGATTTAGTACTGTGCTATTTATAGGTTTCAATATTCATAAACTAATCAATATTAAAGTCTAAGTATTTTATGTAGCATACTTTTAGATGCATTATAAATTGGAATTAAATCCTGAGCTGGTTTTTATGCCATTATTTTACCAACTCCTCTTCCTTTAATTTCCAATTTTATTTCAATGATTTATTTAAATATATTTCTTGATAATAATTTATATGTCGTACTTGATTTAGTGCTGTGCTATTTTTAGGTTTAAATATTCATAAGATAATCAATATTTTAAGAACATTTTGTGTAGCATACTCTTGCATTATAAATTGATATAAAATCCTCAGCTGGTTTTTATGCCAAAAAACATTCTCTCCCATTATTTTACTCACTCCAATTACTCATTAAACTAAACCTTAAAGCTGCATTTAATTTTAATATTACCCCCGTAATTTACAAGTTATGTTATTATCTTCATCCCTAACTCGATTAAAAGCTTGGAATTCGGGCAAATCTCTCGGAAGTGAAATTGAGAAAAAGGCTGTACATAATTTGAGAATTGCATTTTTGATGTGACGACGCCATGCGACGCAGACGAAGACGAAGACGCGGGCAGACAGAAGTCGAGAGAATGTGTCAACGATGAGCGGTAGCGGCTCGCTCATGTGCGAAATTATGTCATGGGAGAGGCGGTGAGCGAACTTACTCACTCACCCACCCACCCAGTGGGTGTTCGTTGGTGATTGTGTCTGTGTGTATGGCTTGGGTGGGTGGATGATACAGACAGACGTTGCTTATCAACAGACACAACATTAGAGTGCTGATAGAGTCATCACACACATACCAGAGAGGCGGCGGCACGGGCACAGGCACCGCATGACTTTGATTACATGCAGAAAGGCCACCGACAGCAACGCCCTTTGCGACCACGCCCCTTAATTGCCGCTTGTCGAAAGCGTTTTCTCAGAACGCTCTGCAATTACGATGCTGCTATAAAAACGAGAAGCTAAGCGAAACACACACACTAAACGGAAAACTGCCAAATTAACAATAATTTCTCTCGCTCGCTCTTGACATTTTCAGTCTACACATGCAAAATTCTGCAGTTTAATTGCTGGGCGGTCGGAAACCATTAGAAATTTCCATTTAAAGAGCTGGCTAGCGCTATTTGCTCGAATTTAATCACAGAACGCCCGTTCTGAATACTGATCAGAGCGGAAGAAACCCCAAACGATGACCAAATCACCAGCAAGCAGCAATACCGTGACCTAACGCAATATACAATATTAATCACAGTAAATATACCGCAAAAAGAACAAGGGAAAAGCAACCTCAAAAGATTCTTTGTGAACAAGTTCCGCTGTAAACAATAAAACAGCTCAAAGAAACTAGCCCAACGAGGGGTAAAGGGAGAACACAACTTTTTAAAGGGCGTGCGGCTAAACAAAAATAAAACAAAAGTTCCCAAATTAAACGAGAAACGCCCACGCAAAGCGCCCATAAAAATGAGCGAAGAAAAAAGGCGTAAAAGTATTTAGGTTGGTCCGATGTTCCCTGCTTTCCCAAACGATTCTCTAATAAATTCTTTCTCTTAAAAAGGGGAAAGCCTAAAAGAAATGGGCCTGCTTCGAGGGGAAAAACACAAAAAATTATGTCATCTAGATTGCATTTTAGGGAAAGCAAGCAAAAGTGAAAATGCCAAACATTTCGCTTTTATCTCAACGTCAGCACTAAGCTGATTTAATAACAAAAGCAAAGAACCAACAAAAACACACACTTGGCCAATTGTATTTATAGACCACAATTAATAAAAATGATATCATAAGCAAAGTGAAATAATGTGCTGCTGCTACGTCACAATAACAAATTCGATTGTAATATCGAAGCTAATAATATTCGAAGAGATCTGGCATTATCTGTTGAAAAATAATAAGAGACCCAATTAAATGCAGCTTTGCTTTGTTTGTATTTGTCAACGGCGTTGGCCGAATGAATCATGCAAAAACCACACGAATTAAATGCAAACAACAGCAACAAAAATATATAAAAACAAATCGAGAGAGAATAAATATCGAGATGTTGAGGTGGAACAAAGAAAAATCACGGCTTAGCCAGACCAACAGAGAGAGAGATAGCCTAAGCTAAGAATGAGAGATCACGACTTGGCGCTCAGCGATATCAGCGATAAGTGTACACACAAAAAAAAAACACCTCGATTCTACCCATAATAAAAAATTAGGAAAAACATAATTTTCTTAAAATTTGTAAGCATTAACTGAGTACTATGTATGGCATAGTGTAGCCCTTTTAGCATTTTGTAAAGCATTTAGCATTTTATGTTAAGATTCCGCCGAGATTAAATGAAATTAGTATTAAGTAGAAAAAAAAGACTACGGTCACACTACAAATTATAAAAGAAAACTACACACATTGAAAATAACAAGAGAGCGAATAAAAATCAAATAAATAAAGAAGAATCCAAACATAAACTACGATAACAAATTCGAAAACTCTTTTTCTGACAATTCTAAAAGATCTATTAAAGATTTGCTGTCAATATTAAGATACTATTTTTATATCTCTTAAACTAAATTTTTGTAATAAAAAAAATTATGGTAATTTAATAGTAATAAAAATGTTTTTATTAAAAATACAATTTTATTTGCATCCTTAATAATACTTTTTAAGTGTTTATGGGGAAAATAAAATCGAATTATGAAATTAAAAAGGAATTCAGATTCACAGACCAACTACAAACATTTATTCCTAGAGGCGAATTTTTTTTCGGTGTACAGTTTGAGCTGCACTGACAGAGCTCGCTCAAAATTAGCTACTCAGTACTGCTACCTGTTGGCAATGTGACAACAAATGCACAAAAGGAAGTGGCAGGCCCAAAAAAAAAAAAAAATTAAAATAAACAACGGTCGGAAGGGGGCGGGGCCGCGGTATGAAACAACTTTATAAAAGCGCATTTAGCAAACAAAGCAAAAGTGACGACAACGACGACGACGACGCCGCCAAGAAAAACAGATGGCGGAATGGAATGGCATTTTGTTGTATTGTGCACTCTCGTAAGTAAAAATAAATGAAAGGAACTCGTGGGGCAACCGAGGTGGAGGCAAAGGAGGAGCCCAGCACTGTTCCCATTGTGGCCAACGGACCTGGAAAGGAATGCCCGCCGAAAGGAAGTGGCCAACCAGAATGGCTACCCGAAAAATAAATGAAGAAAAGGGAAGGCCGCAGCAAGCCTCAAACACGACATTATTTGCATGCCAACACAGGCGAAAAATAGGGAGAGAAATAAAGCAAAGGGGGGCTGTGGAGGGCATTATCAAGTCTGGCTTTGAATTGTAAACATAATTTACCATTTATTTACAGTTATTTGAACAGGCTGGACAGAATACGAGACTAAAGAAATGTGTACATTTCCGTGGGGAATCCCCACATTTTACTTATTCATGTTTAAAGTCCTAAGACAATAATTTGGGTCATTTTGGGTCTTAAAAAACCACTTAATGAAAGCCAGAATTAAATAAATTATAATTTATATTCTTCAGAAGTTTAAACAGAGAAAAGCAAAGAATAATCTAAGCCACTGAACGATCTCTCAAGAAACACTGATGATGATAACATGGAAATCGAATTATCGATCATCTACCGAGTACTTTTGACTTGAATACTTATTATTATTTATTATTATGGTTGCTTGTTACTTACCTAAACGCAATTCGCCAAAGTTACCACAGCCAATTTTTTTACCGACACGAAAATTTGGTCCGACCATAAGTACACCGGTTGTGGTGCTTACAGATTGGCGGGTGGAATACATGTTATTGCTTGAGCTCTTACCAGCGGCTAGGGCTGTGGTGGCATTAGCCACATTACCAGCGGATGGACCGGCAGTTGTCGTTTGGGGGCCACCGCCACTGCAATGAGAAAGAAATGGAGAACGGAAATCGATTAGTAACCAGTAGATTGCTATAAAGTAGGCAGTTTAGGGTTCGGAGCCCAAGGAGCTAAGAAGAAAACATAATCCCAGTGTGCCCAGCTTTAAGTGTCAGGCCAGGTAAATGCCAAATTTCGTTTAAGTGTGCCCAGCTTTAACTGTCAGGCAAAGTAAATACAAAATTGCTGCAAACTCAATCTACATCTGGTTTTGCTTTCACTTTTTGCCTTTCTGGCGGGAATAATTCCTTTGGATTCCTAACAATACGTACAAATCCGTTTGAAGACATAGATATTTGCGTAACATTGAATTTTGGGGGAGTTAAAAGTCTCGAGCAGACAGGATTAAAAATATTTACAAACTGAAATCGATGTAAAGTTCAAAAACCCGACCGAAATAGAAACTGTCATGGCGTGTTACCAACGTATAATAAATAGTTATAAATAGCTAGAGGAAAATAGTTATAAAAAGCAAAGACCAGGACAATGACACAGAAACTCTTTGCATTTACAAGTGGCGAATACAACAAAGAATCGATTCGTATCGTAGGCCAGGTGACTTTTTTGTTTACCAAAGCTCTGGGATAGAGAACTGGCTGTGCCCGGTGGTTATGGCCGCCACATGTCGAAGCAGCTCGCCCAGGCGTAACCATTGGCGGGGAGTCCAAGCCGAGAGTCGAGAGTCGCGAGTCGAGAGCCAAGCGGAGTGGCTTCGAGTGGAGTGTGACTCATGGCCAGACAAGGGAAATATGTTTGATTAAGACAAAAGGTTTTGCTTTGTTGCAGTTCGTGATGGGTGTGGCGGCGGCGGCGGCAGCCAGTATGCAAGATCTTTAATTTTCCCATGCTTTTCGCAATTACAGAAATTTAGCTCAATGTCACTTCCAGCCCTTAATAGTTGCTTAATTAGGTTGAGGGTTAAGTTATGACTTCTCTGAGTTTCTGCCCCTTCTTGGTTTCAAGATAATGTAACGCAAATGAGTCAGCCACCATAAAGCGAACGGGAATTAGTCCAGTAAAGAGACAAATAAGACACAATGTAAACGAAAATAAAAAGATAACTTATCAACAGGGTAAAGGTACAGTAGCGTCTGAGGGAAATGTTAGAAAGCTAAGCATGTTGAATCTCAAGTCGAGTGAATTCAGTTGGTTTGTAATGTAATCTGGAGAGATTACTAGATTTTGTAATTAATTTGAATATCTGCTGTCTCACAAATTGCATCTATAATGTAGTTTACTTATTTGTAATTATTTACAATGCGTTTAAAGCCAAGAAACTTCAAAATTATGTGTGAATGCTTTATAGAAACTGCAGCTATTGCAGCTCTATGGGACTCTCCAGGTCATTGATATTATTTAGGGAAAAGCTGACTAGACCCAACTATACGTTCTTAGATTATCCAAAATTTAAGTTTACCCCATAGCTGATCTTTAGCCTAATGCCTCGAATCAGTGATCATATACAACGGCAAATACCTCGAATTACAACATTAGATTGTTGGGCATGGCAATATCGTATTGGCCATCTGATGGAAAGGAGGAATCTTAAACTGGGAATCTCGGTTACCGCTCCGCCCAGACCATTAACAGGAAATTATTGGTTATTGCCACTCGTTCCCGAACTCGTACTTTCGTCTAATATCAGTCTGCCGACTGTTTGCCAGCTGCGAACGGGAGTCGGAAAATCTTATCTGCCCACAAGTTTCTTGGCCAGGCTCACACACACACACATACAATACAACCGATAATTGTACCGTTAAAAAAAAGAAATAGCACAGAGTAAAAACCGCCGATAACAATTAAAGAGTAAATTGCTGTGGGCAGAGAGACAGAGAGCGGCGACGACGCGAAATGAGGCAGAAACAAGTTCGAGTTCGAGTTCGACTTCGATTACAAGTTCCTCCTTTGCCCTCCGTCCCCACATTTCCCCCCTTTTTTGTGTTGGCCACTTAACAGAGCCACTGGACCCGAGGAGGCCAATTCAATTGCCACAAATACCCTACACAGATGCCCTGTCCCTGTCCTGTTCTCTGGAAACGGAAATATCTGCACAAGTTTACCAAAAGTTCACCTTGAAGTTCATATGCGATTGGGTAACAAAACTCATTAAAAAATAAACACTTTATTAAGAACATTAAATATGTAACTTAAAGCCAAAAGTAATCATTGTTTCTGTGTTTACAAGTATTAATTTTCTTAGCCTGCAGCTGAGTGAAAATTATAACTGAAAAGTAGCAATTTTTAAAACACCTGCATTTGCCCCAATTCCGTGAAATATTAGACTTTTGTAACTCGATCAATAAATAATATTTTCTTTTAATTTAGGAAGTAAACAAAGTCTAGCACTTTCTATCACATCTATCATGGGCCAATTAAACGGGTATTTCTCGCCGATTGGCTTTTCCAGGGTATCCATTGGCTTGGCTTGTCTAGTTTTTTATGTCTTTCTTGTTATTACTTTGACTGTTTTATGGCTTAATATCCTGCGGCTAAAACTGGTTCATACTCTCACAGTCACATGTTTAAATGTGTACATATGGACGGGTATTAACGTATAAACGCCTGAATGTCCAGCGATCGATCGTTTGTCTCCACTTCTTCGGTATACATACATACTATATATCTGGCGGCTCCCCATTTAAAACAGTTTTTACTTCTTTTCTGGTGTCTCCGTAATGTTTTTTTTTTATTTTTATTTTTTTGGGGTCGTTCTCTTTGCTTTCTACAGCCTGTGGCCTGGTCTGGAAACGGGTTCCCCAAGTTGTCGCTTCGGGTTGTTCTTAATTTTTTCTTTTACTTCTTTTTTTTTCATGAATCAAATGTGAGAAAATGGCTCTCGGCTGGATATCGCAGCAGCTGGGGTTGAGCAAGGCAGTTTCCTGAACTTCAGGCGTTAATAAGCACAGCACACAGGCGGCTCAAGGGTTATTGGTTAAATACCCTCCCTTACACATTTATACCCTTTCCATTCATTAAAATATAAGGAATACATTGAAATCGTAATATTTAAATCTTGTGGGAATTTCTTAGATTTTTATCTGAGATTTAAATATGAAATGTAACTATTTTTAGTTAAATCCAAGTTGGAAAAATTAAATAAACACCTTCTGGAGAAATATTATCCCAAATATTAAATTACACAGACAGGATGTATTTTTTTTGCCCAGCGGTATTGCCTTACATAACTTTCCCAAAAAGAAACCAATTAACACTTGTTGCCAAACTTAATGCTAATAACAACAACAACAGACTAACACAAAAAAGAGCGCCAAAAAGAAACCCGTTTCGATGAAAGTGAAATGCTAAAACAAAGAAAGAAAGCCCAAACATATTTTGAATTTTTTTTACTTTGCCTCATACGTGTTTTGGGCAAAGAGAGAAACAAAATCGATAATTAAAAATAAGCCAGGCGCTAAAAATAAAATTATGCACACACTCACACTCACATACTCCGGCAAACACATTCTTATCTGCACCTGTGTGTCTATATCTGTGTGTGTGGCTCATAAATAAATCAAGTGTAAATTGAACACAAATCCGACTCAAAGAATAACGAAGAGAGCGGAGGCAAGGGGAGGATACGGAATGGGGAAGGGGGAATGCGGAATGGGGGCCAGAGAATAGAGAGCAGAAGAGAGGGAACCTGCGCTGATGACGACAACAGCAGAAACCGCAAACAGCGGAAAATCCCAATTAGAATTTGTCAAAGCCACAATATCACAACATCAGCCAGGGTTGTCAACCGCATATCAAAAGGTTATCATATCGAAAAATAGCACCGAGTATTTTTACACGTTAGTTTTATTAACATTACTTGAATCTTTTATTTACTCATTTACTTTACTAACTTTAAGTTGTGGATTTAACAATAATATTCTCAATTTAAGCTACATTCACATTACCAAATTATGCTTTAATGCATAATTAATTAATTAATTATCGATCTCCCTAAACATATCTGACAACCCTATAAAACAAATCACATCTAAAGTAGGGAGAAGTAGAAAACAAGATGAAACCGCAAAAGAAATTCGCATAATTTAATAGAGTATTGATGGGAAATAAAGGTGAGACAGTGCACAGTGAAAAACGGTGACTAACTCGCCAAAATTCAATTAGGTCCCGGGGAAAAAACACCTCATTAAAGAAGCCCCTGAAAAACCAGCAAAGTAATCACCAATAATTTTTGGAAAATTACATAAGCAACAAAGGCAAATGGCGCTTAAAAATAAACAAATGGGAAAAGGCAGAAAAGAACGGCAAACTTTTTTTTTGTGATAAAGGAAATCGTTGTATTAAGTGCGTGTGTCAATGTGTGTGCGTCTTGCTTATCAGCTGGAGATTTGTGTGACGTTATGCAGCACTTGTTTTCGCCTCAGTCTCCATGTCTTTCCCCAGCTCTTTTTTTGTCTCTTTCGCTCGCCCACTTGTCAATGGCTCGCAATTGATTTGTTGCTGTTGTAAGTACTATTTATAGAAACAAACAATTTCATTATAATTGCCAGCAAAAGCAATTGAATTTCAATTATGCAAATCAATTGAAAAAGCTTACAGAGACAACCGAAGGAGAAATACTCTTCGTGTTACACTTCCATAAATATCTGTTGAAAAACTAAAGTTGGTGAAGTTGGAACAACTTGTTTTTAACTGAGTACACAGTAAATATTGATTAGTTGGAACATCTTAAAATAGCAAAAATAGTATATGTGTACATATACACTTATCGATAACTTTTGCTACTTCCTCTTACTTCTACTTCCTCTGAACTACGAACATACGAGCTAAAACGAATTATTAAACTATTCTTACTGGTGGAAATAAAAAATAGATACATCGTGGGTTTAAGGAGACTGATATTAAAGATATTAAAGGGTTTCCACACTTTTTTTTTGTTACTACCTTAAAATTTAATTTTTAAAGTGTAGATTAAGTTGAATTATGGATTTCCACTTTCTGTTTTCATATTAATATAAAATTTTTAGTTTTTTATAAATAAAAAACTTAGTTTGGCCTTATAAAATAATGCCAAAATCATTCAAAAAACTGTTTAATCAGATTTTCAAGGCCTTAACCAATTAGTATTAAAGGAATTAGTTTTCTAACAATCAAAAATCCCCTTCTCCATGGCAGTGTATATGAAATATGTTTATAATGTTGATAAATCTATTTTAATTTAAAGATGCTAACAATGCGCCTTGCTTGTTGCTTCTATTGAAGCCAAGCGCGCTGCGCTCGTAATTGTAATCGTAATCGAATTGCTGCCACAACCGGACAGCGGACAGCGTAACAATACAATAACGTAACGCAACGTAACGTGTCAATATCCATTTTCAATGGCATTTTGACGTTTTGAAAGGCGAACCGATTTACATGCATGAACGTATAAAAACAACAGTAACTACAATCGCAGCATTTTGATTCGCATAGCATAAGTGAACACACACATACACTCCAAGTGACCTATCAGCACTGATAAGCGGAGAGAGCGAGAGCGGGAAAGCCTTGCACACAGCCAAGCCACTCGAGAACGAACACTGACACACACACATTCAATGAGCAAGTTGGCTAGATAAGCGCGCCTTGATTAGCAGCGACGTCAGACAATAGCGAGTCGAAATGAACGAGTGGCAAGTGTGAGACAGGAGAAAGGAGAAAGAGGGGGTACGGCGACTGCAGAATGGCGTGGATGAAGGACGGAAAGGAAAGAGGAGAGAAGGAAGCAGCCGAAGCGCCTCTCCAGGAGAGGCAAGCGCCACTGCAGCTAGCACAGTGGGCCGAAACCATATGTACATATTTATAATAAAATAAGATAATTTTTATTTTACTTCAATTACAAAATTTTAGCTAGACTTATTTTTAGTTTTATTTTTTATCCAACTTTAATAATATTAAGGAGTAGGATTATTTTTCTTATTCAGGCCCTTTTTATTTCCTTTCTAGTGCTCAAATAATTAATATCGAATATGATCAACGCTTTAATGTTCATTCCACTATAAAGCCAATTATAATAGCCTTGCTAATGAGATTATCTTGCGAATTAGTTGCTCTACTCAATGAAGTAGAGGGAAATACCAAATTACAGAAAGAATTTGCTAAAAAGCAGGCAAATAACCGCGCTGCTGTACGCCTTTCGTAAAGTGTGAATAAGACATTGAATAGCCCCCCCATATTTAACCCACTGTGCAGCCAGGTTTGGGGCTGGGCTCGTCACTCAGACGACAGAAAAAACAACAACAACAACAATTCCATTGACGACGTAGTCTATCAACGGCACAGCCTCTAACTGAAAAGTGCACAATGAGTGTTTACTGTGTTGTGTGTCTGTGTGTCCAAGCCAGTATCTATGTGTCTGTATGGGGGCGCCTCAATGGCCGATTGACCTTTGCATGTTAGATTAACATTGAATGTGCAGCAGCGTCGTCCGTCGCCCGTCGCCCCGCAGATCCTGTTTGCGGCCGAGGCTTTAATTAGTTTAGCCTCAGAGCTCTCGGACACACGTGCAAAAGCCAAAAGCTATGCAAATGGGCTCCACAGAGGTCAAATGCCAAACCACTGTATCTCGGTGTGCAACAGCATAAAACCACCGACTATCTCGGAGGTCTGCATAATCTAATTACAGCTTCGGCTGGAAAAATAGGATTAAATAAGCCAAATATCGACTCCTAAAATCTATAATCTCTGTGGACGGCAGTCCACGTAGTGACGATGAGCACCGAGACATTTAAGGGTGACAAACCTACCATAATAAAATAAATGCCCTAAAGTTCATAAAGTAATAAACAAAAGACAACCCACTAAAGTAACGGACAAGGGCCCTTCCCACCGAATAGTAGGTTTTCACTGAATTTTAAGTCGACACATTAACCTTTTTTGTTAGTACGTTATTAAGCTGTTAAATTTGAATGGCATTAAAAATATAAATAGCGACCTGCACACACTCTGGGCTATTATTCTGGCCGCAGCTGTTTAGCGGGAGATTGGTTGTTTGTGTGTCTGCGAAATTGTCGGTAATTTGCTTTCTAGTGCTTTCTTCCTGCATGGCTCAACCTTTCGGCTCGTTCCGACCGAGTAAAAGTGACCCCGATCCCAACTAGGTCTCCTTCACCCGGCCCACATCCTCCTCCTCCATTCTGTGCCCTCTTATTTGCGTAATTTCCGCTCAATTCCTTCCTTCCTAGGTTCCGCCTTGAATCTTGAATGGGAGGGGGTGTCCAATAATGAATTGAATTGTATCTACGACATTGAAAACCTCACGTGCGTTTGCATTGAGCTTGCCAACTGAAGATGTCTCTCCTCGTCTGCACTCTTTTATTTTTTTTTAGTTGCATGTTTGCAGCTTCTGGCCGAGTTCAATGTCGCGGCCAATGCAATTTGAGCAATCGCGTTTTTTCTTACGCTTTTCCCATTTATCTTTAATCGGCATGTGTCTGCCAGAAGGCCGGGAAAAGTCAATTCAGTCAGTAGTCTGAGATAAAATTACACAGTTCCAAGCGGATGTCAATATAATTTTGAATTTTTTTTTTTAAATTAAGTTGCCCTGCGCAAATATTAAATACCTTACTGATAGACAATGTAATTCTAAAACTGATTACTTTGTATATTATAATTAAATCAAACTAAATACAGTCTCAAACTTTCCACTTAATTACGCATTAATCAACTTCGAGGTCAAATCAGTATTGCTTTAACCGCTCTTAATATATTTAGCAAATAAATAAGGAAACTAAACAGTCAAGTCACCAAAGCAATTATTTGCAAATATAGAGGAAATATTTATTTACTTTTACTGACGTTTCTCTCACAATAAACTGTAGTTGTAGATGTAAAGAAAAACCTGAATTAAAACGTACAAAAAATAATATTTTCCAGGTAAGAGAATTTAAAATAAATATTATTTTTAATTTGTCTATATTTTTAATTATTATATTTTAGATCCTTATTTAAGCTTATTTTTCCCATCTGGTCACATTGAGAACGGATCTTAATTATTTTCCCATAACCCCTTCTCTACCTTCTGCTATTTGAGACTCTCTATGTTGCCCTTAACATGTGTTTAACATAAGTGGGGACAAATGCTAGGAAAATAAGGAAAACGGCAAATAAATAATAAAATAAAACTAACCCGGCAAACTCCGTGTAACGGTGGTTTCAGTGCGAGCGAGATGGCGAACGGGCCTCATGCATGGAAATATGGGGAGTGAGACGGAAAGCGTCGCGGGGGATCACAGCGCGGCCCTCAGTATAGTGGCTGTCAAACTGTGACCGAGCAGCTGTTGTCGACTCCTACGGCCGTTCACTCGTTCGCTGCTGTTGCTTTTGTTGTTCTGAGTTGTTGTTGTTAAAGTTGAGAACGTGTTTTGTTGTTGTTTGGCTCTGTTATAATGGTTTAATTGGTGTTTCGCACACTTTTAGCACATTTATTGGCACATCTGGGGCTTGGGGCTTTTTGGAAAATAAACGAGAAATTTGCATTTTATTTTGGGGTATTTGTTTCATTATATTTTCACAATTTTTCACAATTTTCCCGGACATTCTTTTATTTTTCCTTATGATTTACACACAATGCACAATGGATAATTATTTGTGTATGTTTTTGTGTTTGCTCTTTGTGCATTTTCCATTTCATGCCAATTGGAGTTATGGAAAATGTTTTTAATTTGTCATTTCCGCTACGTTTTGTCTTAGGCTGTGTGTGTGTGTGCGAGAGAGAGGCTTCTGAAGCATCAGAAATTATGTTGCAATATATCCACTAAAAAGACAAGCACAGCTTTCGCCACATTACGAAATTAAAGCCAAAGGCAAAGCCAAAGATCGCAGACCCAAGGCTTTGAAGCGCTTGTTTTTTTTTACATTTTTCACTCATTTACTTTTCTTTTGCAGGTCAAAAGTCTGGAAAGACAAAGGAGTGGGAGAGTGAGAGACCGACACAGCAGAGGAGAAGGAGAGAGCACAGCAAGAGAGAGACAGAGACAGAGAGAGCGAGATACAGATACCGAAAAGGCAGGCAAAATAAATTGTGGAAAAAAAGTCATAAATAACTCGAAAAACCAGTTTATGTTGCCGGTGTACAAACTAAAGCAACAAAGGCAACAGCAGCAACAATAAACAAAAAGTGCAGGCAAAAGAGAAAAAGTGCGAGCGAGCCAAGAATAGTGCTTAAAACAGCAGCAGCAACAAAAACAACAGCAGGAAAGGAAAGGAAACTAAACTCGTTAAAGTTGTGCAGAAGATGGAAGCATAAAGCACGGACAGCTGACTGGAAACCCGAAAGATACACACACACAGCTGAGCGAGACAGGAAGATACAATATATAGTATGTAATTTTCCAGTTCAAAAAGATAAGAAGTGTTTGGAACAACAGTTTGACAGCCACAACTTGTATTTGCTGTTATTTATTCTGTTCTCCATCACACACACACCCGCAGCACGTAAACAAAGCGCAACAGGAGAGCAAAAAACGTGGCTGCGACAATTTTAATTTAATTTCCAAAGGAAACTGGAGCAAACACAAATTATTATTCAACGTCACAGCGATAAACTGATTAAGGTACAACCACACACCACACACCACGAATTCTCGGTTCGCGAGCGAGACAGAGATAGCGATCGCGATCGGATTTTTATTTTTTTTATTTCATATTTCTTCTTATTATTTCATTAAAATCACACACTGTAACTTGATTTAATTGATTATTTAGTGGCTAACGTCAACGATCGCGCGGCCCGATCAGCTTTTTTCCCGACAAATCTGACGGTTTATTTGTTTACAACTTTTTTTTTTATGAAAAATATACCTACACCCGCAATTGTGTTTAAAAATTTTCGAATGGCTCGTTGCACTTGTATTTATAGGTTTCTTTAAAAGCCGAATAGAGCCGAAGGCTGCCGAATCGTCTCTCTCAAAACCGAGAGAGCGAGGGAGAGTAACACGACTGTTCTTCCTGAGATACTTTTGAGGTGAACTGCCGGATGGCTCTCTCGACTCGAGATAGTGAGCAAACCGCTCAATGAGAACGCGCTAAAAACACTTGTGAGCGTGTGAAAATGAAAATGCGGCAAATGAGCATTTTGTATAAGTATGTAATTACTGTTTGTAGCTCCTTCTTGTCGCGCTGCAGGGGAGAACCAGAACCAACTGATAATGAGCGGCAGCCAGCGAGTGTGAAAGAGAGAGAGCGCTTGTTCATGCGTCAGAGGCTGAAACTATCGCAAGCAAACTCGTTACACAAACAAAACGCACCTGTCAAATACACACACGCACACATGGCGCACACGGCACGGCAAGGCAAGAACAAGCACAAGAAGCAGAATAAGTGAAGTGAACTTAAGCCGGTAAAGAGAAGCTCCAGCTCCCGATCTCAATGGAGATTTTTTTGGAGCGCAGTCGCAACTGTAGAGTTTCTGTCAGTAAGCGAGAGAGAGAGAGACAAAGACAGAGAGGGTGTGAGTGCGTGACTCATACCGTCATGCCGACATAAACGGCGATAAGCGAGACAGCTGTATGCCCCTGTGCTCGCCCTAACATATGTACTGTGCTCTGTAGGCTTAACAGAGGCTGTTGTTAGCAGAGTGAATGAAGACAGTGGTCTTGATCGGTTAAAATTGTCTTTAATGTAAATGTAATCAAAGTAAATTCTTATAAAATAAATCAAGTATGATAAATATCTCACAACAAGAATTATCTCAAAATGATTTGTCATTTAGATTAAAAATTAAAATAAATCGAATTAAAATAAATTCGACAAAGAGGGTCACACTGTCACGGCACATCGACAGTTGACTAAATCGCATCCGAAGCAACTGTGCAAACATTTGCTTTGTCAGCGTTTCAGGTTCTACACACACTATCTTTCCATGCATCGATATCGATACCGCGCCGCCGGTCATAATTAAATGATTAAATATTTAGTTAAGGCTCTCAAGTGATTTAACCTTCAATCGAATGTGTTTTTTTAAACTGCATATCAATAAACGGCTTACAAACACACACACACATGCGTGCGTGTTGTAATTATCGAATTGAAGAAACGGCAAAAAAAAACTCGAGCAGCAACTTTGCGTTTGGGGTTATTGAGCTCTCTCTCTCTCTAGCCCTCGCACTTGCCCCCCATCGCTCCACATCTCTCGCTCAGTTGCAGTTGATATGCGACTACGCGCATTTGACCTCAATTACAGAGGCGAGACAGAGATAGCCATACATATGTTGTTCTTTTACCGTTGCTGTGTCTGTGGTTCTGTTGGTGTTGTTGTTGTTATTTGCTTTGGTGGCCCGATGGCAATTAATTAATTAAAATGTAATTTATGTTTGCTCTGTTCCAGCGACATTTATTTGTTTTCGAAAATTAAAAACAATTATGAGTGAAATACACAAAAAGCGGCGGCGCAAGAACCAAATCAATGGCACCAGGAAAAACCAGTTGCTGTTTAATTATCAGCAGAGAAGCCAAGAAGCATAAAGAAGAAGAAATACAAGACATACAATCATGGAAGCGAAGAAAAAACGGAGGGGGGAACGGAGAAAGAGAGACAGAGAGTCAGAGAGAGATGGAGATAGTTCAAGGCAGACTCAGTTCATTAAAAATGACTGAAATCTTTCTTGGACTCAACTTTTTCTGTCGCCTCATCTTTGGCAAAAAAAAAAGGAAAATAATTGGTCAAGGGTTTCGACGGGGACATACTCTGCATTTTGTTTTATACCCCGGATAGCAAATTCTTCTGCCGGCCCTCTGCCCACACACGCACAATATGCACAAAAGATATCGGAAGAATCAGTGCAGTCAAATTGTAATTGTGAGGCTAGATTTAACTATTTTGTTTTGCCATAGAACGTTAATTCTTCAATCAAACTGTGGGCATGTTGAATGTATTGATTACATAGGGCTCTGAAAATGTGTAATCACTGTGGACGGCAGTCCACGTAGTGACGATGAGCACCGAGACTGTGGTGCGCAAGGAGACTACTATATGCAGCCGTAGAATTGAAAATCTGCTACGATAGTCCGATCAGAACCATTTATATCTTGATCGAAAGGTATTGTAAACCTCTTTGAAACTGCATACTAAAATATTTAAAAAGTTTTTAGTTTCAAAATCGGCACGCTGTCTGTTTTGCCTTTTTTAATTTTTCAGCTAAGTGCCGATTTTGAAACTAATTAAAAACTTTTTAAATATTTTTGTTTAAATAACTATTAATCGTCACAAAATTTGGTATCAGAAATTTTTTGAGTAGAATGTGCCATCGTCACTTTAATCTCACCTCATTAAGAGGTGGTTTTATTTGATAACGTTACTAAGATGGGTGGACAGTTACCGTTAAAATTTTGACGAAGTGAAATAAATCTATTATTATTAGGTCATCTTTTTCAAGTCATTTACTTCCAATCACTAGAGATTCCCAGGACTATTAATTATATCCCCAATCTGTCCGATTCTCAAAACATAATCCTTTACATCCCGAAAAGTGACATTATCTGCGATATACTCTCGGAAACCTGAGGAAGACGGGGTAAGAATAGCAGAAAGGAACGCAGTGAGTGTGTTGGAAACAAAGGGAACTCGAACGAAAACCAGACTTGACCTGAGCAACTTGTTAGGAGGACCCCTCTAATCTGTTTGTTCGCTGTTCGCTCCGCCACTCGAGAAATTCCAAGACCCCGACCCAGACGGAGATGAGAAATTAACGCAAAGGGGGATTCCGGGGCATAAGGGATACAAAAAAAACAAAAAAAAAAAAAAAGAAGAGAACTGGAGCCCGGCAGCAGAGTTGCTTGAACAGCACTTGTCCCTTTTCATTTTCTCGCTGGCGCTGCTGCTCTTGAAATTTCGAGTGCTGAAAAGTGAGAAAATCAGGAAAGTTCTGCCAAGAACTGATTTCGAAACTCTGATAGCTCGCCAAAACAAATCATTAAATTTATTAATCATATCGTAAGCGTTTATCGCCGTCAAGAAGTCTAATTCCTGACTGGAAACACTTATCGCTGCGCCCACAACATAAATAATAAATATTGTTATTCCATTGTGATATCTTTAACGGGCCAAGGAGGGTTTTATAATAGTTCTGGGATTTCCTTCCCTGATTACTAGCACAGCTGTTAATGAGTAATACTGCGACGTTCCTGAGAGATAAATGTGTTGTAATTGGATGCGTTCCATTATTCATTGAACTAAAGTCCGCTAAAGCTCGACTTGGTTCAGTTAATCAACTGAGTTGATTTCTGTTTTAATTTTATCAATAAATCCTTTTGACTTTTGAAGTGATTAATGCGTGTGGGTTTATTTAATTGAGTGAAATTTATGGGTTTATATTCCAGCAGTGGGTTTTATAGAATTACGTAAATATTTCTTTTTAAAGCAAAAAAGGAAGCTAACTTCGAAAACACAAAGTCTGTATTTCAATGCAGATTGCAATATGGCAACCATTTCTTTTACAGCTATAAAATATAGTCGACCCATTTCGATTAAATGAAAATAAATTAGCCGATGCCGTTGGACCCACCTATGTCTGTATATTATATTCATCAGATTCATCATTTCACCCTATATACCGTAGATACGGATATCTTTGGGAGATAAATACTTGTAAGTAACTGATTGTTGCCTATCATTTAAACGGAAAATTATGATTTTAATAAGTACTCTCTTATAGGCAGATTAATTTTAATTCATTTGTAATTCTTTACATCATTTGTAATTCTTTTTATACCCTTGCAGAGGGTATAATAATTTTGACCAGATGTTTGCAACGCAGTGAAGGAGGCATCTCCGACCCCATAAAGTATATATATTTTTGATCAGCATCACCAGCCGAGTCGATCTAGCCATGTCCGTCTGTCTGTCCGTCTGTCGGTTTCTACGCGAACTAGTCTCAGTTTTTGAGCTATCGAGCTGAAATTTTTAACATAGTCTTACTTCTTTAGCACGCAGTATATATGTCGGAACGACCGAAATCGGACTACTATATCCTATAGCTGCCATAGGAATGATGGCGAAATTAATGTACACAATTTTAAGTTCTCTTTTTTTAAACATATTTCTATAAATTTTGAGATATAGCAGTTTTTTATGGTTGTAGAATTACGGTTTTCATTTTTTTAAGATCGGACCACTATATCATATAGCTGCCATAGAAGCGATAGGTAGATTTATACGAAAATGTAAAATTCTACATGTAAAATGTAAAATGTACAAAAATGGTTCGATTTTCAATGATCCAATTGCAGACTGCAAGGGTATACCAACTTCGTTTTACCGAAGTTAGCTTTCTTTCTCGTTTAATATATTGTTAATCCCAACATAATGCTTTGGACAACACTTTGTTAAATGCTGTGCCTTATGACTGCTCAGGGGTTTTCCTTCTATTTTTCTGTTTCTGTGCTAATGCCAAAGGATTTTACTTTGGATTCCGGTTACATGGGAGAACCTGATGACTCACTGGTGATGGCTTTAAGTGATCCAAAGGCACACGTGTATGAAAAAAATATATATACGAGTATAAACCCTTAAGAGGACAGAGAAAGAGGCTCTGTTAAAGCTTTGTGTCAGCTGCTTGGCGGTGAATTCCCATCGATTTGTTTGACAGGCTTTTACTGGCACCCACACAGGGCTCGAGCATGACTGGCATCTAATTTAATTAGATGAAATTTTCACACTATTGCGTTTTGCGTTTCTGTTTGCTTGCCGTTTCGCTTACGTTGCTTTTCCACTGTGCATTTCATTCGCACCTTTCATCTGCATTTTGTAGACTGCTAGAACAGCATTTCTGCTGACTAGAACAGTCCCTTGATATGGAAACTTTAAAAAGCTTTAACATTTTATATCCATATTTTCTTTAACTTTGGACATTGCTTTGCATCATCCATCGGCTCTCTTCTATTTCTATTTGTTGCTAATCGTTCGCAATCTTTTTCGGTCTTTTGCCCCGTTTTCTACACTCATACTCGCGCGCACCCACTCACTTGTGGAGCAAGAAGGAGAAGGGGAGCCAGCGATTGACAGTCGACAACAGCCTAATGACGTCACCGGTAAGTAGTGCCCCGATGCGTGAGTGGCTGTGCCTGTGTGAGAGAGTGCGTGCGTGAGTGTGGTGTAGTGTTTGATGGGTCACTTGGAAGTCTGGAAATCGTCGACGTTGTCGTCGTCTGCTTTGCTTTTTATTTCGCTGTGCCTGCTTTTACATTCACATTCTTCTTTTGGTTTTTTTTATAAATATTTATTTTTTTGCTAAATCCGCAATTTGTCCTTGTTTTTATGTGCCGCCACAGCTGCTGCTCGCTGTTCGCTGCTGGTCACCCAGTCCCCACTCCAAAGTGCCACCCGAGAGCCCCCCACACCATTCCCACACTCATCTCCCTCCGTTATCCTCTCGCTTTCGTTCACTTTTCATCAGCGTTTCCTTGTGTTGTTATTATTGAAGCTACTTTTCGCCGCACGCAACTTGGCTTTCTTTCTGCGGTTCTCTTTCTTCCAGTTCCGATACAGTCATGCATCCGTAATGTACTATCATGGATTTGAAATAGTAAACTCATCTCAGAAAGCCTCCTAATTTCAAAATCAGTTTTGAAGGATAACCTTTTGTTTAACTTTAAAATCCCAAGTCCTAATCTAAATAAAATTGATTGAACATTAATCTAAATTTATTCCTGCCCATCTCTGATATAGTTAGGGATAACCTTTTGTTAAAAAATCCCAAGTCCTAATCTAAATAAAATTTATTCCTGCCCATCTCTGATCTCGTTAGGGAATCCTGACTGTAATATTCTCCCTCAATGGGGGCAGGTGGCAACCCTGGGCTGGCCTACGTTACAGTTACAGTTATGTGCTGCTTGTTGTTCTCGTTGCCAACTCAAAATTTAGGTTATCCCAACGTTAAGCACCTCGCCCTCTTCGCCCCTTTCCATTTCAGCTAGGCTATTAAATAATAAAAAGTAATACAAAAAGTTTGTTTTACGTTACATTCGCCTGTCTCCATCTAAAATGTGTGGAAACGTTCATGCATATGTCACACGTGTTTGTGTGTGTGTCTGTGTTCGTTGGTTGGTTGGCTGGCAACACAATTACGTTAGTTTTAGTTTTGTTAGTTGGTTTTTGCTTTCTTTTATTATGTAGCACAGGCAGCGTGTAAAATAAATGTTGTAACATGATTTCTTTCTTCCTTTTTGTTGGATAAACATTTAAGGGAGAAGGCTCCTCGCTCAATCGACTATGGAATTATGACTTAACCCAGTTTCAGTTTCATTAAAGCGAGGTCGGTAGCGGTTCGCTTGAAGAGTTCAATTTCCTGGATTAATCAGACTTCAAAAGTTTTCTCTGATATATTTTCTTAGAATTACCAAAACCCCCCCATACATTTTAAATTAAGACCAAAAGTATGCTACAGAATAGTTGTTTTTATCACTGACCACTGATTTGAAATCCATTAAAAACTCAGCCGAAAATAATACTATAAAATATTCTATACATGGGATGTAATATGTTAAAGGATACTTTTAAACGCATTTTTAATGGTGTTCAGAAATAGAGCTGAAAAACTATCGACGATACTATCGATGATGCAGTGCTCCGGATCACCATCGATTGTTTTTTTCTACCATCGATACACCGTGTTATCAGTAAATAAGTGCATTCGTGTAAAATGTACAAGTTTTTGCCAATAACTATAATATAAAAATAAATATAATCATAAATTCTTATATTTTTAAGATAGTACCGAGACATTTTTAATTAATTTTTAATCATTAATATCAAAAAAGATATTTATATAAATTCTATATAGACAGTAATGCAATTGAATTTAATCGTTTTTTTTGTTTAAAACATATAATCTTTTATAAACTATGCCATTTAAACTGGTTTGTTTAAGCAAAGTAAATTTTTTTAACCATTTTATTTTGTCGATAGTATCGATGGTTTGGACTATCACTATCGAAAATATCGAGTGAGGGTATTATCGATGTTTTTACAGCTCTACAAGTAAATCAATTCTAAGTCCTCTTTAAAAAGAATGGAATATAATTCCAAACCTGCAAGTTTTCCATTGGCTACGAAAGGAATTTATTTTAAGCCCTTCACCGAAACCACAAAACCCTTTTAATTTACAAGCACTTAAACTTAAAGCCTGGAATCCATAAGGTCTCAAGGAATGGTTCCCCACAGATTGTCGTAGCTTATCTTCGATCCCCCGAGGGCAACTAATGAATCGCCGAAAAATCATTCTCCGATAAACTGGGACGCGTCGTGATGGACGGGAGGGCAAACAAGTGCTTTTTGTGTGGGTAAATATCCCTGGACGACCCGAAAATGCAGACAGCAAACATTGGGGAGACCCAATGGCAAACAGACGTGCGTATAAAGAACTATAAAACATTCAAACATTCACACACTAGCACACACGCTCAAGGAAGAACCTAGAAATGTCAATATGCTAGCGAGCACAAGGTAACATCATCGACAGCGACAACTTCAGAGACCCACATCCAAGGCGAAAAAGGAAAAAAAAAAAAGTCTCTTTCCGTCGGCCTGACACAAGGAGGCCGATCAACTAAAATGTCTATAAAATATTTATTAAGTGCGTGAGTGCACCTACACACCAGAGGTGAAAACAAAGGGTGTGAACCTTATAACTATAAGCAGGGGTGTCACATAATTAATTTAAACTTTAAAATCAATTAAAAAAGTGGCCAATAGGTAGGCAATTAAATAATGCTGGTCAAAATAAGGAAAAATAATTATGAGGCTTCATTTGTGGTTTTATTTTTGACGATAGAGGGTACCATTTTATTTAAAACATAAATCTATTCCTATTTTTCTGTCCACTATCATATTTATGTGTGGGTATTTTATTTTTCAGCTTCCTTACACAAACACAGACGCGCACACCACTGTCCGAGGGCATCTATTATGCACACACATCTGTGGGTCCTATGTATTGGATTGGAAACCCATTTCATTCAACCCCTTCATTCCCGCATCGCTCTTCGTGTTCGTGCCAAGAGAGAAGACGCGATAAACCAAAAGCAGAAGAAACAGTTGCGAAAATAAAATCAAATCAAACAACCAACTTTAAATAGAAACATCTCTTTGGCTAAAAATAAAATCTTTTTGGCAAAACAAAATAAAAACCACACTCAACTGATGGTTGAACTTTTATCCATGTACAGTGCTGCCCGAATACGGTATCTCTTTAATTCCGAAAGCATAAAAGATATTATTAATATTTAAACTTGGTAAACGAACTAAAAAATAACCTAATCAACGAGCGTTAGGAATTTTTTTAAAGAAGGTTAAGTAGAGACTATAAACAAATACCATTCTTTGTTGAAAGAACAAGTGGGAGCTGTTGGATTTTAGTTTGTGCCCACTGTGTGTGCGGTCTTGGCCAAGATGTTGAGGTACCAAGCCAATACATCGCGTTCAGTTTGATTGTGCGCCACACAGGTGGCATAATTTCATCAATGACTAAATTTCTTCTGAATACTTTATGTATTCCTTAAGAGTCCAAGGCTGGAGTTATGCAGAATGACAAGTTACTAATTGGTCAACGTTTGAAATTACAGCCCTCCAACAAACATTTGGAACCGATAATTGGGTGGTTCAATAACTGGAAAACACTTGCTTTTGGTGCTAATCTTATCGCTATAAAAATATCAATCCGTTTGTATGTTATAGTCTGATAGCTGAGAAACAAACTAATGTACATATGCTTTTGGGAACAACCGACTCTTCCGGTGTTTTTACGGGTATTATCAAATTCAGAACTGTAAAAATAAAATAGTCGCAACTAGTCTACGCACAATTTCGGTATTTGCTTGGGTGTCGAAAGGGAACATTAATTGAATTAGGGCGTACCGGGACCTCAGGATCCTAATAATCGACCAAAACCAGCGGCCAATGGAAATGCGTTTTCTGTTAAAAATGAAGCTCTAAGAATGGACTTCATATCAGGGTGTTATTTGGATTCCACATTGCCAATTAAGGGTTATCCCTCCAGTTTATAAAAACAAATATATATATTTTAAAAAGACTATTATGAAAACCAATATGCTGCTTACGGGTTAGCGTGAATCCTTAACAGAGTGGTTGCAATATAAAAAACTTCAGGAAAATGTTCCGAAAATAAAAAGGACTGATTTAAAATGTTAGTTAACTTTAGGAACACATAAGAGTCCCCTGAGCTTATGAACTTTTTAAAGAGTTATTGGGGAACATTAGAAAACTGGAGGGTAAACCCATCGATTAATAGAACCGGGGAATTATTGTGGCGGCATGGAAATTGGCAGGAGTTACGGTAAGATAATCAACTCACCTGGCTTGCCGTTCGCGTCGCTGCATTTCGCCTGGTATTCGCTAGCTAATCTCCGTTGAATTTTGACTCAGAGGCTCGATCGCCTTTCCGGGAATTTTGATAATGAATTTTTATCGGCTGGAACTTGTTGCTGCGGCCGCTGCTGCTGCGTCTGTTGTTGTTGTTGCGTTTGCGATAGGGTTGATCCGAAAGCACAAGCTGGCGACTATGCAGGATCTGGAGGATCTGGAGGTGGCGTGCGAATTGAGCGAATTATCCACAACGCCCCCGCAAGCACTCTGGCACACGGGCACTCGCGCACGCACTCGCACTCGCACACTCACTCAGCGTCCGCGCATGTCGCGCATGCGGCCAACACACACGGCAGATCCGCCTCTCTCGCGCGCCTCTCTGCGCCCCACTCCCACTCGGCTGGATGGCTGGTCTGGATGTTGAGCCGTGAGCTGTGAGCTGACAGGTGTGTGTGTGCGCGCCTCTCTCGCTCTCTTCGCTAGCTCACAGTTATTCCTGTTCCTATTCCTGCTGTAGATGTAGCTGTTGTTGTTTTTGTTGCTGTTGCTGCTGCTGCGTTATTTGACATTAAGTATGAAATTTGAGCAGCATCTCTTAGATTTTTTTTAGTTATTTTTGTTGGTAGTCTGTTCGTGTGTGTGTGTGCCGTGTAGGTATGTGTACATATGTCAAAAGGCGGGCTATTTGTCGTAGAATTATTTATTCCTATTGCTGTGCGTCGTCTCGCTCACTCGCTCCCCCGCAGTCGTTGTCGTTCTCGTTCTTCTTCTTCACCTTATCCTTGGCTCCTCCGGCTGATTGATTGAACGATTGATCGGGCTGCAGAGAGTGTGGTTGTGTTAAAGGGGCGAGGAAAACGAGGATAACAGTCTCGAGCTACGCTGAATAACTAGGTAAACAAATAATTTTGGCTAAACAATTTGACAGACAACACACTTTTGCACATTTTATCCAACGTTTTCTGAGACGACAACAAACCCAAAACACACCGAATTGTTTTCATTCAGTTTGCCTTTGCTGCCTTTGCCGTGACTTGTTAGGCAAGAGAGAGTAAATAAACAATTTTCTGATGGATGATGTCGTTAAATTTACGAATTTAACCGGTCAGTTAAGCACAATGCCCCTGTAAAAACAAAACAAAACAAAAGAAAGAACGATCGTTAATATAAATGTTGAACACATAAATGGAAATAAATATTAAATAAATCCAACGCAGTGCAGGTGAGCTGCTGCTGGTGCTGTTGCGGTATTTTCCGGTATGTTTTGCCAGACGACACGAACCCTGGTCACACCAGACCCGCCGCTAGGCTAACTAAATTTGCTTTTGCCCATTGATTTTCATTTAATTTCCTGGCTTGTTATTGCTTATTGGATTAGCCTCTAACTCTTCGCACTTAACACACTCATCTAGCCTGGCCTTAAAGAAAGTTACATTTTCGTGGTGCAGAAAATCCGCCAACTCAGGCAAAGGCCACAAAATTAGGCCAATTAGTTGCGTTGCCCCCGCACACACCACACGTAAAATGTTGGAAATAAGTCTTCGTCTTGGGCGCGCAAGGTCGAAGTAAATATTTCCGTACGTGGTTTCTTTTATTTTTATAAATTTTCACGTTTTGTGTTATTCGAGGCAAACAGCGCTGAGCGCTCATCGACCAAAGCCAGAGAGCGAGAAAGAGAGAGGGAGAGAGCGAAAGAGAGGGCGAAAGCCAAGGAGAGGCAGAGGCAGAGAGGGTGTAACTACTCGACTTTTGGCCATATTTTTTTCAATGGGCCGCCTTTCTGCCAACGCATCATTATTTTGCGGCGGCTTTGATTTTTCCCAAATTGAACCATTTGCACGCGTAATTAATTCGGCGCCTTGATCTCGGCGAATTACCTTTTAGACAGTTTTGCACGCATTTTCACTACGCCTCATTTTTCCACCCATACACTCACACGCACGCACGCACAGACACAGTTACACACGTTCGGACCGAATTAAATTTTGCAATTTGAATTGCTCTCGCACTGACTTGGAGCTGTGTGCGGTTGTCGGTTTCTCACGATGGCGCCTCGGTAACTACTTAATGCACTACTTTTTACATATTTAGCTTGGCTTGTTCGGGTTCGATTTTCAATTAAACTGTCCTCAATAGACCAAAAAACGCACGCAAGAGCACGAGAAAAATGGTGCGATTTTTTCCTTGCCTGCACACACACAACACACACTCAAACACGGACTGAGACAGGGTATGACCGTGTTGACGAGCGACAGAAATACTGCGAGAGGTAAAAATACTGAATACAGTTCCGGCCCAAATAAGTGAAAGATAGCCCGACAATATTGCGATCTCTTCCTTGATTTTGTTTGTTTTTCTTTTAAAAAAGTATAGGCACTTTATAACTTTGCTTGGGGAACACTAAAAATTTTAGATGAAAATAGAAAATACTGGACAAAATACCACAGGTTTGCCTGGCCAATTAGCCGGCAACTTTGTTTATCTACACTTAAAATCTGGATCAAAAACCACTCTGCACTGTGTTCTCAACTTTTTATGACGAACTTGTTCAATTTTTAAGTAAAATCATTATGTACGTAGTTTCTTTATTGCTCACATTGGGATCAAGTATACACACACTTACACACAAATCCACAGAAATAAGAATAGGAGTTCGCAGCTTTCAACTAGATCCACTAGTTTTATATATTTTGTGTTAGTTTATGAATACTTTTCATAAATTAAGTCAGGATGTCGATCGGAATTACGTTCGATTTTTACAGGTTTGTTGTCGCGCTGACCTCTCAAGAGGGACTAAAAAACGATACTGCCTGCAACTAGGGTGACCATCGCCCGAAAAGCGAGGATAAAATACCGCAGATCAAATACCGCAATTGCAACACGTGCGAGTTTCGCTCTCTCTTTCCAAATAAAAAATAATTTAATATTGAATTTCTGCGGTGAAATAGACAATGCTGAAAGTTAAAAGAAACCCAGGGAAGGCGGTAAGTGAGCCAATATACAAACTAGAATCCCATGGATGAATATTCCCCCATTTTAGCCGCGGGCAGCGAAACCAAAGCCGAAAACCGCTCGATCGGAGTCCACAGACTCGGTTCTGGATCAGGATTCCACTGGCGAGGATCACAGCGACCTTGAGCAACCCACCGCCAGCAGTGACGATGGCTTCGAGGAGCCCACACCCGCCAAAAAGTCCCCACTTCCAGTTCTCGCCTCCACAAGAGCCAAGGCAGTCAAGAAGAACAAGTTCAGGCAAAATGATCCGGCCAAGAATGTAAAGCCACCGACGCTGGAGGAGATGAAGGAGTTGCGCGACACCCGCAACCTCTTCCACTCCAATCTATTCAAGCTGCAAGTCAAGGAAATGCTGGAGGAGCTGCAGCTGAAGCCCAAGTACACGGACTTTATTGAGAGCTGGCTGGAGTCCTTCACTGTCTTTACCCGCCAGCTAAAGGACGGCCTGATGGAGCGGTCGCTTTTGGAGGTGCCGCTGAGTCTGCCCCAGAAGGCGTCGGGCTTTATTTTCTCCAAGCCAACCCGGGAACCCTTTCTCATTGGTGCCGCCTCCACGGGCACGCTGCTGGGCCCCAAGCTGGTGGTGGACGTGGCCCTGGAGATGCCCAAGGAGAATCTGCACAAGGAGGACTACCTGAACCTGCGCTACGACCAAAAGCGGGCCTTGTACCTCACCTATGTGACGGAGAGAATGCGAGAGTCCTCGGAATATGGCCAAGATCAGTTCGCCTTCAACTACCATGCCAACAATCCGCTCAAGCCCGTGCTGGAGCTGACGCCGGCGTCTAAGCAGGTGACGAAGCATCTGCAGATTCGCCTCTTCATCACCGCTCCGCTGAGTAGCTTCAAGCCGGGCCGGTTTGTGCCCTGGAACAACAATATTCGGCCTTCTTTCTATGGTGATGAATGGGACGAGAGCGAGGAGCCGCTGCCCTCCACCCAGCACTATAACTCCAATGTTCTGTTTGACCTGACGCTGGCCGAGAACCAGGCTCACCTCGACAAGGCCTTCAAGGGCAGACGGAACTTCCAGGACGGCCTTCTGTTGCTCAAAGTCTGGCTGCGTCAGCGGGAGCTGGACGTGGGCTACAACGGCTTTGGCTCCCACATCCTGGCCGCCTTCATTGTCTATCTCAGCCAGCAGCGTAGCCTGCATCAGTCGAGCAGCAGCTACCAGGTGGCGCGCACCGTATGGAACCAGCTGGCCAACACGGACTGGTCCACCAGCGGAGGCGGAGGCATAAGTCTGGCGCCCGCCTTAATCCGAAAGGAAGATGGGAGCCAGAAGCTGGCCAGCTTCTTTGATGTCTGCTTCATGGACATCACGGGCCAACACAATCTGTGCGCGAACTTGCCGCTCTCGCTCTACCAGAGGGTGCGGGCGGAGGCCAAGCTGGCGGTGGAGCTGCTGAATGACATGAAGATCAACAGCTTTCCGCACATCTTCATGCAAAAGTGTCCGCTGTACAGCCGAGTGGACAACATCCTCAAGTTAGTAGAGCCTCAAGAAATGTTAATTCTAGATTTTAATCCTTAAATCTTGCTTGGCAAAGGATCACCAACTATTCCTGTGTCAATCAGATGCTTATGCTGCACTCTCAGCCGAGATTCAAGTACGATTATGCCAAGTATGGACATCCCCAGCTCTACCAATTGCTGACAGAGTGAGTAACAGCAGGAATTCGAAAGAAGCATCCCCTAATAGAGCTGTAAAAACATCGATAGTGCTCTCACTCGATATTTTCGATAGTGATAGTCCAAACCATCGATAATATCGATACTATCGACAAAATAAAATGGGTTTAAATAATTTACTTTGCTTAAGAAACCAATTTAAATGGCATAATTTATAAAAGATTTTATGTATTAAACAAAATAACAATTAAATTCAATCACCAAACTGTCTATATAGAATTTATATATAGATAATTTTCGATATTAATGATTAAGAATTAATTTAAAATGTTTCGGTTCTATCTTATCTTCGATTCTATCTTTTTTATTATATTTTTTGGCAAAAACTTGTAAATTTTTATTTCCTGATTCCCTGAATTTCCTGATTTGCTGCTAACGCGATGTATCGATGGTAGAAAAAAACAATCGATAGTGACCCGATGCACAGCATCATCGATAATACCGATAGTATCGTCGATAGTTTTATAGCTCTATACCCTAAACAACAACCTTCCCTTCTAGGCTCCTTCAGAAGGGACTGGGTGAGCGTGTCCAGGCCATTCTCCCACTGGAAACCCCATCTAGCGCTTGGTCTGTGGAGGACAAAGCTCCCGTCATAGGCAGGCACATTCAACTCGGTTTGATACTCAATCCTGAGCATGCTTACGCGGTGTTAAACAAGGGACCGGCCACCAACGAGGATCCCGAAGGAGCCGCCGAGTTCCGTCGCTTCTGGGGTGAAAAATCGAACCTGCGACGCTTCCAGGACGGCAGCATCACCGAGGCCGTGGTCTGGGGCACAGCGCAGGATTCGCCCGCCAAGAAGCGACTGATTGTACGCCAGATTGTCCTGCATCTGCTGGAGCTCCACCTGCAGCTGGAGGCCAAGGATGTGCAGTACATTGCCGCCGAGCTGGATCAGGTCTACCAGCTGTCGCCTTGGTTTAAGATCAAGAAGCTCAAGACAAGGCTGCGTTTGGATCAGGAAACGGACGCGGAGGCAGTGAGTCCGCATGTGATACGCTGCTACGATGAGCTGGCACGCCAACTTCATGGCCTCGACGAGTTGCCGCTGGAAATTGTGTCCATATCGGGCATTTCGCCCGTCTTTCGCTACTGCGAGCCAGAGCCAGTGCTGCCACAGGCGTGTCTAAAGGACGATCGCATCTTGGCGAGCCATGTGCAGCGGGTGGTCATCCAGCTGGGCCAGAGCGGCAAGTGGCCCAACGAACTGGCTGCCCTGCGAGCCCTCAAAACGGCCTTCCTCATGGAGATTGGGGAGAAGCTAGAGGCTCAGTGCCTCCTCAAGTGGGGCATTACCGCCAGGGGTCTGCTGGTGCTCAAGCAGGGCTTTTGCTTTCTCATTGAACTCGCCCACACCAAGGAGCTGGCCCTGGTCAAGCAAGAGGTCACGGAAAAGGGCGTTACCAAGTACGTTGACAATCCCGCCAGCAGGAAACTGGAGCGCCAGCACTACATTCTGCCCAAGGTCAGTGGTTCTTTGCATTCGCTCCATCAGACGCACGCGGCCTTTGGGCCCACGGTGCTGGTGGCGAAGCGCTGGCTGGCCACCCAGCTGCTGGACGATGGTTTGTGGCCAGCAATGGCCACCGAGCTGTTGGTGGCGCATCTCTTTCAGCAGCGACATGCGCCGCAGGCCATAGCGGCGCCCCAAACGGGATTCATACGGTTCCTGCAGCTGCTGGCTCACAGCGACTGGAACGGAGAGCTTTTCCTGCTCAATTTCAACAACAGCTGGCAGGGTAAGAGTCCTTTAGAGGCATTAACCTTTTCCATGAACTCATGGTGAGTCTCTTTTGCAGAACAACAAATAGCGGATCTGGAGCACAGCTATCGGAGTGACCGGCAGAGCTATCCTCCTTTGGTGGTGGCCACCTCCTACGACCAGCAGCATGTCGGTCGGCTGTGGACATCGGACGAGGCCCCCAGCCAGCGTGTGCTGGGCCATGTGACGCGACTCGCGCGCCATGCCCTCGAGATCATCGAGACGAGCTTGATGTCGAAGGATCTGCGGTTTGTGCGTCCCGCCCAGCTCTTTCGAGCCTCCAACGAGGGCTACGACCTGGTTATCCAACTCAAGCCGGATCTGGTGCCCAATTCCCTGTGCTATGACCTGGGTTCTCCGTTCGTGTCCTTTGGCCAGCCAAATTTCGAGTTGCCCCGCGCAGGCACCGAGCATCGCCTGGCGGACATTGTCAGCCAGCTGAGGGTAAGTAACCAGATGTAATTAGGAACCCTTTATCCTGCAACATGGGTGCTTCCTCCTTGCAGTCTGCCTACTCCGACTTTGCGGCCTTCTTCTACAATCCTCATGGCGGCAAGGAGCTGGCCATTGTGTGGCGACCGCCCACTGAATTCGCGCCGAAGCCTTTCAAGGTCACAGAAGTGCAGGCCTGCACGCCGTGCGGCAATGGCAAGGTCCAGGTGCTTAGGGAAACCCTGTTGGAGGACTTTAAGCTGCTGCTCAAGGACTTTTACCTGCGCATTTCCACGCCAGAGGAGCTGAGGCGAGAGCAGCGCGAACACCAGCAGCCCAAGCGGTACTTTAATGCCCAGAATCAGCCGGAGAAAACGTTGGGTAAGAGAAAGGTTCAAAACGACGAGGCCCAGCAGGAGAAACCAGTTAAAAAGAAGAAAGAGGTCATAAAAGCTCCTCGGCCCTGAAGAGAGTTAGGTTTTAGCACTAAGCAAGAAATATATAGAGGCGTCAAACAGCAGAAAACGGCTGAGCCTGGAACCCCAGAGCAGCCGAACGAAATGTCTAGCACCCCAGAAAGCGTTCGGCTTTTCGAGTTCGAAGCATTCGTTCGAAAGCCAGCACGACAACAAACCGATTTTCAGTCTTTCTTGCTTAGTGGTTTTAGACATATATTTTGTATAGCTTAATTTGTAAGTTAACGAACATTATTAAAGCTTTTTTCTTATAATAAAACTATTAATTTTCTTTATTTGTAAAAAAAAGGAGTACAAAAGTCATGAATTTGGTAAAAACTCTAATCGAAAATTACTCTAGCTTGGCCTTGGACCGCATCTTTTTTCCCTTTCCCTGCGCTCCTGCCGCAGGACCTCGTAGTCTGAGTGGCGCCTGGTGTGTACCTGCTGCAACTCTGAGTGTCGCCTGGTAAGTCCCTGCTGCAACCATACCTTGGGTGGGTCTGGATGGGGAGTATTGTCCAAATCCTGCTGCCGTTGCCTTTGAATTTCGGCCAGTCTCTGTGCGCAGATTTTTGCTCTTATGCTGTCATAGCGACGTCGATCTTCAATGTCGGTTTGCCGGGATGTGCAGGGTTCTTCCTGTGGACAGTTAAGATCCCAATGGACATGTCCTCGCTGCAGAATAGGTTTCGGAGGCTTGGCGTCCTCCTCCTCCTTCTTAGCCTTCCCTACCAGTTGTAGGCTTGATGAGGTATTGCATCCGGTGGAGTTTGTGACCGGCTGTGTCTGGCAACAAGCGTTCTTCTGCGAATTGGGATCTAGAGCGAGGGGACTGGTTTGAGTGTGGCAACTCGAGTGGATCTTCTGCCAACTGGGACACTTTTGAGTTTGGCAACTCGAATGGATCTTCTGCCAACTGGGGCACTTCTTCGTCAGACCATCTGTGGAGGTGGCTGCGCTGCAACAGAGTTCCTTTTTGGCTATTGTTATTGCTGGCTTTGGCGGGATTTGCGTCTGCCAAACAGCAGGAACAATGGTCACTTGAGGAACCTGCGGGGTCTGGACAAAGGGAGGGTGCCAGTTCAAGACAGGGCCACCGAAAACGTTTACAGGAGCCGGGACAGGGACTGTTGACTGGGCAGTGACTGGATTCAATTGGCTGTTGGCTGGCAAGCGACTATAGGAAAGCATCCGGATGTCCACCTCCTTCCGTATATCCTGCTGGATCACCACGTACCGCTCACTGCCCGCCACAATGGGAACTGTATTACAAAGAAAGTGAATATAGAGAAGACACCAAAATAAACTCGAGCTCACTGTGCACAGCTGGTGCCACCGGAGCCTCGGACACACGTAGCACCTCCCTCCTCACACACGGGTTGCTGGCCGTTTTAACCTTCTTTGGAGGTGCCTGGGCAAAGAGATCCAGGAAATTTGTGACGACGGGCCCACCGAAAACATTCACTGCACCTGTTGGGACAGGGACAGCAGCCACGGTTCTTAGCTCCCCGTTGGGCATTAAGCAAGTGAGTCTGAACTCCCGGAAGTCAACCACTTTTCGCATATTTTGCTGGGTGAGCACGCACATTTCGTTGCCAACCACGCCGATCGCTGTATTAAAGGAAAAGCTAATATACAGAAGTCACAGGAAGAATCCGAAGCTCACTGTGCACAGCTGGTGCCACCGGGGTCTCTGACTCTTGGACCACATTCCGCCTCACACTCGAGTTGCTGGGCATTTTTGCTCTCTGGTTTACAAATAATTTTAATAATTTTTGAACTTTTCCAGACCAATTTTATGTACAAGTTTTCGAAATAAGCCAAATATATTGAAATAAGCCAAATATATTAAAAGCTCAGCCCGCTAGGGATCGTTAAAAAGCTCTGTAATAGCCTATTTACACTAAAAAGGCTCTATAATAGCCTATTTACACTAAAAAGGCTCTGTAATAGCCTATTTACACTAAAAAGGCTCTGTAATAGCCTATTTACACTAACGTGAGTTACCTATCGATATCGGAGTTAACTCAATAACTCACAATGAGCGTTTACACTGGACAAACTTGAGTTTTGCGTTTCCAAGCCCAAGTTTTTTGTTTAGACTTTGTAAAAAATATATTTTCAAGTGTTTTGAACTGTTTTTTTTTAATCTAGATTTATTTTTTCACATAAAAAGTACTCATTTTCAGTTTCCGAACCTCACTTTACTTTCTTAATTATGATATTTAAATGTTAAAAAATGCAAAAGATCTAAAATAGATCCTAGACAAATGTAAAAACAAAATAGCTTAGCCTAAGACATACAGTTTGAATCAAAAATGAATTCAGCTTGAGGCAGTTTACATTAAGGAATAATTAAGAATAGCAATTAAAATATAAATGTTCTCCGCATTTAGATAGTTTTTGAAATTAAATCAAGCAGAAAAATACTCAAATTATTGGAACATTCATAAAGACTACAGAAAGCTCCTTTCTTTCCATTCATTGGGCTCTCTTTTCTGCCAAAGATTACTGTCTCAAGTCCCCTTAAATCTTTACATTCGTAGAGACTCTAGAAAGCTCCTTTCTTTCCATTCATTGGGCTCTCTTTTCTGGCTTGCTCTAAGCGAAAGATTACTGTTAAATCCGTATGGACTCATCCTTGAGATTTGGCACCGTGCCGCCGCCCGTTGTTAGGGAGTCCTTGTCCTTATTGTTGCCAAAATCCGGATACAGCTTGGCCACCTGGCCCATTGGCGTGCACAGGCGACCCGAGAAGTCCAAACGCTTGTTCGACTGACTTCGTTCCGCCGAGGAGATGATGTCAAGCAGGGATCTGGCGGAAAAGGTAGAGAGCTGGGTCATCCAACGGCAGATGGACGAACTACTCACCTTTGGCCGCAGCTGGACATGCGGCGCTTGCTGGCCTTCAGCAGACTATTCGAGTTGGAGCCGCCGCTGCTGATGGGCTCCAGTCGTTCCGGCGAGAGCGGGGATTCCGTGTAGGAGCGCAGAAGGCTGGTGGAGCCCGCCGCCTCCGATTTAAGCGGTCCATCGCCATAGGCGGCACGCAGACTCTGCAAGCTCTCCAGCAGATTCTTATGGTGCCCCGTGGTGGCATTCAGCTGGATGAGTTGCTCCAGCTCCCTGTACAGCAAGCGATACTGGTCCTTGGCCTTGGACAGCTTCAGTCTACAGAGAAAATGTCATAGAATTATTATTATAAAGATGCAATCTCCCCTCCCCTTACCTGGCGCCATTGGTGTGCGTGAAGGGCAGGACGTCGCCGCGCGAGGCGCTCTTGTAGAGCTCGTGTATATGCTGCTGGCAGCGAACCTCCTCCTGCTTGTCCATGTCCTCCTTGACCAGCAGGTGCAGGAAGTGCGGCAGCCAGCTAATGTGCCGCTGCAGGTGGAACAGAATCGTGGAGCTGGTGCTGAGCGGGAAGTAGCGGGGCAGGCGCCGCGACAAGTTGGGAGCGGCCGCATCCTTCACCTTCAGCGGCAGCATGCGCGACATCTTGAGCAACTGACCGAGCTCGGCAATGCGATAGTCAGCCACCCGTCCGCCGGGTCCGTCGGCTATCGCCGGAGCCTCGTCCATGCAGGAGCGTGTGATGCACAGTGAGTGGACAAAGATTTCGCCACCGCGGGCGGATAGCATGTGACTGGTGGCCTTGGAGCCCGTTTTACGCGGCATCTCCAGCAGCACGGATCGTCCGTTGAGCAGGAAGTTGATCAGACAGGAGCTGGGACGCGAGGTCACGTCCACGGGCGTCACCAGGAACTGGCCCAGGCACGGCTGCAGATCGGCCGAGCCACAGCCGCGCGGTGTGCACCACTTGAGGGTCACCGTCTCGTAGGTGGCGCCCTGCTTGATGCTCGTCGGCAGGCTAAAGTCCGAGCCACAGGTGAGTGAGTGGGCTTGACGACTGTGCAGGATTTCCACGTCATAGTTGGCGCTGGAGTTGGCATTCTGCTCCTCCTTCATCGGTATGTTGGTCACCGTGGTGCTCGCCAGGTCGTAGTGGTCCAGGATGAGGTGCGTCAGCTTGTAGGAGATGTTCGGCGCACTCACAGTGTGTATTTCCACATCCAGCAGCGGCGAGATCTTGAGCAGGCTGCGATTGGTCACCAGCGACTCGACGCCCAGCGGCACAATGTTGAGGATGACCAGATGGCAGTGGTCGATGGCCAGGCCCTTCTTGGAGGGCGCCGCCGTCAGAGCGTTCTGCTGCAGCAGCACCGTGTTAAAGATGTCCTCCAGGCTCTTCATGCTCGTATTATCCCGCGCTGACGTGATGCAGATGACGCGGCCCTCGTTCGGAATGCGCGGCAGCTCCTCACCACCCCGGCCACCACCGGCAATGGCAGCCATCTGCTCGTCCGTGGGCTCCGCCAGCGCTTCGATGGCGGCTCGCAGGCCGTGGATCACCGAGTAGTCGGAGGACTGGGGCATGCTGCGCGACGGCACTCCCACCATCACCATGGCGTTCATCACGTGCGACATGTTCTGTGTGCTGGGGCTCCAGGTGTTCACGATGTGTGCCGCCGTGTCCGAGACGATGAAGCGCACGTGTTTTCTGCCCGGAAAGAGGTCCCAGACCACGCGGCAGTACTCGATGGACGATTCGCAGGCACATGTCCATAGGCTCTTGCTGAACTGCGTTCCGCCGCCCGCACCGGCTGCATTACCGCCCGCCACACCCGATCCGCCGGCATCCGCTGGCTTTCCCTTGAGAAAGTCCATGGAGATGTACTCCTCGCTGGCGATGCTGAAGTAGCGCGTGTGGTCCAGCACGAAGATGGTCTTTTGGTTGCGTTCGAACATGGTGCTCCGACCGGCGGATCCCGGTAGACCAGCCATGGAGGAAGACTCTATGTATCTCGCGAGGCGCTTTCTGCAGAAAACAGCTGAGAATCTGGTCACACCGATTCAGTGTTTACTCCCGTCAGCTGTTTTCTGTTATCAAATTACTAGATTTAAATTAAAGAAAGCTTAATTATTCATAAAGTTTATAAGCTACTTTATGGAATAGTTTATAGCGCGATCAGCTGATCCCGGTCGGCTATAAATTTATATCGAACCATCGATTAGCATGTGACGCCAAACTGGTCACACTGCTTTAATTTACCGATACGATCTGGCAACGCTGGGTACCCAACAAGATACATATGGCATGAATCTCAAAGCTCAGAAAATCGTAAAATAAATTTAATTTGTACGTTTATTTTATAAATTATATTTATAAGCCCCATTTAAATCGTCTTGAAAATTATTTAAAATAATTATTTGCATAACTTATCAAAACATGACAAACATAACAACACAAATATCAAGAGGCAGAAAAGAGCATCGGCCATTTTGGAATCGTCACAAAAAGTAAACGTATTTTTGGGCAGCCCGTTTTAAAAGAAATGTACAGTTTCAATGAATAAACCTTTTTTTATTTAAAGGGAAATGCTTTCCGTTTTCGTTTGTGCTTCTAAAGACCAAGCTCTTTACACACGTTGAAAGCGCTGGCTCTCCTTCTAGTCTCGGCTGCTCCTAAGATTTTCGCTGCTCCAAATGCATTGGCAAACTTGACCCTGATCTGGCTCCAGAGCTTCCAATACTGCTTTCTGAACCACATCATGTAGAACCCGCGGCAGATTGCTCTCCAGGCTCCGGAATACTGCATTATTTAAATCCTCGAGGATAGCGCGTAAGTGGCTTGGGATCGGCTGCTCCTGATTTTGGGGCAGAGCCGCCATTACTGCCCGCCGTAATAAAGCTACGGCCGCCCGGTGTAACTCATTGAGGACAGAGCGACCGCAAGCTGGGAGCTCTAGACGACGTAGAGCCGAAGCTACGCGCCTACCAATACAATTGCCATGCCTGCCACGCCCACGCCTGCCACGCCTCATTCTGCGGCCACGCCTAGGTTCTCCCCCGGATTCGTTAATGTTGTTGTTGTTCATCTAAATAAAGGCCAATTTTTACATTTATTAAAAACACAACATTTTTCTTACCTCTTTCAAATTCAGCTTTGACGCCCAGAGTTGTATTGAAGTCGAGATAGAGCTGGAGGAAACATCGACAAAAACATCGATACTTTCCAATTTGTCAAAAATATCGATGGTTTCTTTACGATTGTCGACTTAATCAATCTTTAAGAATTTATTATTAAAACTGTAAGTTTTGTTAAAACCTTGTCATTAAACGTTAGTAAATTATATTTTAATTAATAATGTACATATATTGACGTATGGATAAATATTAATTGTTAATAGAGGATATATGACGGTTTCTAGAATAACCAAGTAAAAAGCACAACTTTTCGATCAAGCATCAAAATAAAGTTCGAGATAATTGATTTCATTAGGATCAGCAACTCTTGAGGTTCGGTTGTGGAATTTTCCGGCCGTCAACATAGAGCAAATTATATAGAGGCGCAATTTTCTCTTCCTCTATGTATCTCGCGAGGCGCTTTCTGCAGAAAACAGCTGAGAATCTGGTCACACCGATTCAGTGTTTACTCCCGTCAGATGTTTTCTGTTATCAAATTAGCAGATTTAAATTAAAGAAAACTTAATTATTCATAAAGTTTATAAGCTACTTTATGGAATAGTTTACAGAGCGATCAACTGATTCCGGTCGTCTATAAATTTATATCGATACATCGATTAGAATGTGACGCCAAACTGGTTACACTGTTCATACTGCTTTAATTTACCGAGACGATCTGGCAACGCTGGGTACCCAACAAGATATGGCACGAATCTAAGCTCAGAAAATCGTAAAATAAATTTAATTTGTACATTTATTTTATAAATTATATTTATAAGCCCCATTTAAATCGTCTTGAAAATTATTTAAAATAAGTATTTGCATAACTTATCAAAACATGACAAACATAACACAAATATCAAGAGGCAGAAAAGAGCATCGTCCATTTTGGAATCGTCACAAAAAGTAGACGTATTTTTGGGCAGCCCGTTTTAAAAGAAATGTAGTTTCAATGAATAAACCTTTTTTTTATTTAAAGGGAAATGCTTTCCGTTTTCGTTTGTGCTCTTTACACACGTTGGAAGCGCTGGCTCTCCTTCTAGTCTTGGCTGCTCCTCCGATTTTTGCTGCTCCAAATGCATCGACAAACTGGCTCCAGAGCTTCCAATACGACTTTCTGAACGACATATTGTAGAGGCCGCGGCAGTTTGATCTCCAGGCTCCGGAATACTGCATTATTTGAATCCTCCAGGATAGCGCGTAAGCGGCTTGTGATCGGCTGCCCCTGCCTTTGGGGCAGAGCCGCCAATACTGCCCTCCGTACTAAAGCTATGGCCGCCCGGTGTAACTCATTGAGGACAGAGCGACCGCAAGCTGGGAGCTCTAGACGAAGAGCCGAAGCTACGCGCCTACCAATACAATTGCCATGCCTGCCACGCCAGCCAAGCCCCATTCTGCGGCCACGCCCACGTTCTCCCCCGGATTCGTTAATGTTGTTGTTGTTCATCTAAATAAAGACCAATTTTTACATTTATTAAAAACAAAACATTTTTCTTACCACTTTCTAATTCAGCTTTGACGCCCAGAGTTGTATTGATGTCGAGATAGAGCTGGAGGAAACATCGACAAAAACATCGATACTTTCCAATTTTTCAAAAATATCGATGGTTTCTTTACGATTGTCGATTTAATTAATCTTTAAGAATTTATTATTAAAACTGTAAGTTTTGTTAAAACCTTGTCATTTAACACAGTGTTAAACGTTAGTAAATTATATTTTAATTAATAATGTACATATATTGACGTATGGATAAAAATTAATTGTTAATAGCTCAACTTTGCGATCAAGCATCAAGATAAAGTTCGAGATAATTGATTTCATTGGGATCAGCAACTCTTGAGGTTCGAATGTGGACTTTTCCGGCCGCCAACCAGAGGCCTAAACAAAGCGGTGGGCATGTTATTCTTTGGAGAGGCCTTCCCTCTTTGGGATTTATTTAACTTTTAAATTTATTTAACTGGAAGTATTATTGAATATAAAGTAGAGAAATAAAAATATTTGCAACCATTAAATATTGGACTGTTCGGTTTTTCTTACTTGTCAATGCTTAATTATTAATAATAAATATTTTTCAGTTCATTTTGTTTTTCATTTCAAAAACGTCAATGCTCAGATCGAGAATTTTTGACAAATCCGAAAAGCTTCGGACCAACTGTTGCTTCCGAATAGTAAGACCGTTTTGCCAACGGTATACTTCAGTGCAACTCGCCGGCAAGTGCTTTTCCCGATCTGGCCACACTCTTCTAGAATCACGTTCTCTGAATGGAAAAGCGAAAGCTGTCAAAATTTCGTAATATTTTGAGTTTGTTGAACAAAATTGCCCTTTGATTGAACCACGCGAGAAGCGAAACGCCAAATCAGCGCCGAGTCGAGCAGCGAGTGAGCAGGAGCAGCAACCATGTCATGGCTATTGGGCAGGAATCGTCAGCAGCCGCAGCAGCAGGAACCGGCGGCGGCTGATGGAGGTGGGGCTGATCCGGAGGGCAGGACGGCCGGCGAGAAGTCCGGAGACGCGCAGCTGAGCCGGGCGGAGCGCAAGGCGATGGAGGCGTACCGATTCGACTCCTCAGCGCTGGAACGGGCGGCGGATGCGGCCAAGACTCTCGAGCGTTCAAGTAAGCGGAAATTTCGTCAGCCAATTGCATAACCGACATGCGCCATGCTATCGCGGCAAGCGTTTGCGTGTGCGTGTGTGCGTGAGCCTGTGTCCGGGAGTGTGAGTCCAACTAGATGTGTGTGTGTGTGTTGTGACCTATGTTAATCTCGTACAGAACACGCCCGGGAGGCCCTGGAGCTGTCCAAGATGCAGGAGGCCACCCGGCAGACCGAGTACAACACCAAGGTCAAGGAGTACGAGGCGCACATTGAGCAGGCCAAGGTCGAGCAGAAGCGCATCGATCACGAGGAGCGCCGCAAGACGCTCATCGAGGAGACGAAGCAGCAGCAGCAGCGCGCCCAGTACCAGGACCAGCTCTCCCGCAAGCGCTACGAGGACCAGCTGCTGCAGCAGCAGCGGGTGCAGGAGGACAACCTGCGGAAGCAGGAGGAGAGCGTACAGCGGCAGGAGGCGATGCGCCGCCAGACCATCGAGCATGAGATCGAGATGAAGGAGAAGAACCGACTCAAGCTCCTGGAGCACGAGCTGCGGGCCAAGGCTCGCGTGGATCGCGAGAATCGCGACATTAACCTGGAGAAGATACGGGCCAAGGCGCAGGAGCATCGCACCACCGTGCTGGAGGGCATCAAGTGGGTTGTCCTGTCCTTTAGCTTTATCTTCAGCGAATAACTTATTTCCTCTCTCTTACATAGAACCGCTGGCTCCGTGATTGGCGCTGGCGCCGAGGCCATGCTCACCGACTGGGACAAGGTGCTGACTGCGGCCGGCGGACTCTCGCTGCTGGCTCTGGGCGTATACTCGGCCAAGGGCGCCACCGGCGTTGTCTCGCGATACGTGGAGGCACGAATCGGGAAGCCAACGCTGGTGGGCGAGACCTCGCGCTTCGCCTTCCTGGATGCCCTGAAGCATCCGCTCAACTACCTTAAGCGGTTACGCGCCAAGCCCGCCGATGCCCTGCAGGGCGTGGTCCTTAACCCCAAGTTGGAAGAGCGACTCCGGGACATTGCTATTGCCACCAAGAATACGAGGATAAACCGTGGCATGTACAGGAATGTGTTGATGCACGGCCCACCCGGAACGGGCAAAACGATGTTCGCCAAGAAGCTGGCCGAGCATTCGGGCATGGATTTTGCCATTATGACGGGCGGTGATGTGGCGCCCATGGGCAAGGAGGGTGTCACGGCCATTCACAAGGTCTTCGACTGGTCGCACACCTCGCGCCGAGGGCTGTTGCTGTTCGTGGACGAGGCGGACGCCTTCCTGCGCAAGCGCTCCTCGGAGAAGATCTCGGAGGATCTGCGTGCTGCCCTCAATGCCTTCCTGTACCGCACCTCCGAGCAGAATCCCAAGTTTATGCTCGTGCTGGCCTCCAACACGCCCGAGCAGTTTGACTATGCCATCAACGATCGTCTCGACGAGATGGTGGAGTTCACGCTGCCCGGCCTGGCCGAACGCGAGCGCTTGCTACGCCTCTACTTCGATAAATATGTCCTGCAGCCGGCCGCAGCGGGAGCAAAGTGAGTTTTAACTGGGGAAATCTTCCGGGATATTCATTTTCATTCTTTATTTGTAGGCGCTTTAAACTGGACACCTTTGACTATGGACAGACGTGCTCGAAGATGGCTGCCCTGTGCGATGGCATGTCGGGTCGAGAAATCTCCAAGCTGGGCGTGTCCTGGCAGGCGGCAGTCTATGCCTCCGAGGATGGTCTGCTCACCGAGAAGATGGTGCTGGACAGATGCTACTCTGCCGCTCAGCAGCACAAGCAAAAGATGGCCTGGCTTTCGGATCAGGAGCGTGCCGATCACAAGTCCATTACTGGTGCTGCTGCCGCCGCCGCCCCGCCCCTCACTTTCACTGCCAACAAGCTGTGAGGCTGTTTCGCTGGAAGAGGAGTTAATGTTTTGAAGTAGAAGATCAGTCAGCAGTCACTCATCGTCTGTCTGTCTTCGAACTGCCTTCGAAGCATTTTTAGTTGTTTACTGTCGTAAATTTAAGTTGGTAACGCACAGGGCTTTAGCTGGATATCGGAAATCGGGCATTTAAGCAGCAGCAGCAGCAGCCGAGATCCACCTTGATGTGCAAGGACTCGTTGACGGACTGCCGTGTTTGACTATAGATACAATTAAGTTTTACCCACTGAATGATTGTATTATAAGCTTGCATTAACTGTCTCTCCATAGTGTGTGTACAATAAGAGGTGTATATTTTAAACTGCGCTGTTAATTGCATTTCGTGTGTTAAAGCTTTGGACGCGCGTGTAGACATTTCAATTGGATTATGTCGCGCCAGCACTGTGAGAGATTTATATTAAACTTCTCGCTGGCGCGGCCACTAATTTGACTCGGTTCCGCAGTGTTTTCCCATTAATGAGTATGAAATAAATATATTACAATACCTGTTAAAATTGTGTTTTTAAATATTTTAATTTTGGAAAATATAATTGGTTGAAATGATAGAAAAAACAACATATTTATAATTCAGAAAATGCTGGTATCTTTATGCATACTTTAAAATTAGATATATTGAAATATGGTTTAATTTTTAATTCAATTCTTTTATTTAAAAGGTGTACGGTGCATTACGGAAACTCATCTTTGCACATTCTAATATATATTAAGTTAATAAACTATTTAACAGCAGGTTTTAAATTAACTACTACATAAACTGGAAGGAAATTCAAACTGAAAGCAGGCGTTGTAAATCCAAGATAAAATCTGAGAAATAAGTTGAGCTGGACATTGAATAATTATTCCAAAAAGTTTAACTTTTAAAGCAACACAAACCTTTTTGTTCAATTAAAAATAGTTTATAATACAGGACTTTCAAAATATTTAAAAATAAAATTTCCTCGAAAAAGTAACGGTACTGCCGTCGAATACCCTAAAAAATACCCCCAAACGCTTCGTGCAACTGTCGTCGCTTCCGGGCGAATGTCAAATCGGTTCGAGCGAGAAAATGGCGTAGAAATCGAAGAAAAATCGTGGAAAAACTTGAAAACTAAGGAAATCTTGTGCTGCAATTCAGAGTTTTAATTAAGGCGGAGTGCAAAGATGTTTCCCGGCGGAAACGGCAACGCCGACCTGGGCTACAACAAGCATCATCCCCATGCCCACGGCCATGGACACGGCCATAGTCACAATCAGTTCCTGGCGCAGCCCCCGCCGCCACCCCCTCACTTTTCGCTACCCCCTGGCGGTGGCCCGGGCATTGTGAGCCCTTTGGTGGCCACCAGTCTGCCGCTGGGCATGCAGGGTGGCGCCGGCATCGATTGGGCGCAGCTCGCCCAACAATGGATACACATGCGGGACGCTGGCCCGGCAGCCGTCAGCATGCCCGTTTCAGCTTGCCCGCCGCCGCCCGTTATTGGCAATGTGCGCGATTACCACCATCAGCAGCAGCAGACGCTGGCCCTGCCCCTGACGAGTGTGGTGCGAGCGGGTTATCCGGGTGTATTGGAGGAGCACGGTGAAGCGGACATGGACATGGATGACGACAACGAGCGAGGACACGGCGCGGAAACCCCACCGCCGCCGGCGCCTGTGGTTACGCAATCCCAGTGGCTGGCAGTGAGTGAGCCGCCAGCAGCCCTGTCCGTGCCGGCGTCCAGCGATGCGGGTGAGTAATCATGGTCATAGAACCATTGACCGGCGCCATAACATTTCCCTTACAGCTGCCACGCTGGGCAAACCGCAGTGGAGCAGCAACTGGCACACGCAGCCCGGAAAGGCTGCCACAGCCACAGGCAATCCCACGGCCCATATACCCTCGCTGCTCAAAATCAACGTCAGCAATCCCAATGAGCCGCATCAACAGCTGCAGCTGCAGCCAACGCAGCCACACCATCAGCCAGCAACGCATCAGCAGCATCAGCAGCAGCAATCGCAGCAGCAACATCCGCAACAGCCACAGCAGCAACAGCAGCACCTAGAAAGCGGCGGTAGCGGCACCGAACTCGATGCCAACAAACGCAAAATGTTGCCAGCTTGGATAAGGTGAGGGACGAGGGGGAATAAAGAGAAATAAACTAACTAGGATACTTACGCAGAGAGGGCTTGGAGAAGATGGAGCGGGAGAAACAGCGGCAGCTAGAGCGCCAGCAGTCCTCCTCTGCCTCTCAAGTGCCATCGGACATGACTGATGCCGCTGGCGATGTCCATGTTAAGCAAGTATCAAGCAAAACACTAACAACACCTGTTAATCTATTGAACATTGCGAGCGTGGTAAGTAAGGGTATCTCAGGGTGAGGGCTCTGCAGGGTTAACTGACTCTCAATACGGACTCAATACGGAAAAGTGCTGAACTCACACCCACAATTGGTTGCCCACTCTTCACCCGAACGGGACTGAACTAAACTGTAACCTAAAGCTTAGCTTAAAGCAGGGGTCCGCACCATTACATTGACATGCCAATCCTGCATTTGTGTATGTGAAAAATGAGACAGAGAGACTTCGTCTCTTTCATTAGTAACAAGATATGACAAAAAAAAAGCTAACTGTTTTTTTTATATGCATAATAACTAGCTACAACTTAAAAAACAGCTATTTCACGCTAAAAACGGCTAGATTTAGCTAGAACATGACAATGCGGCAGCACTAGAGCGAAGCCGAAGACCTGTGCCGACGTTACACGAAACGTTTATACTGTGCATGAGAGGCAGCGACGCCGACTGAGAAATTTCCTATCCCGCGGGATAGGGCCGTGCCGACCCCTGGCTTAAAGCAAACAAAAACCCAAACTTTAACCGAGACCGTGTAGCGAAGGCGGTTATATAGAGACTTTAGATTAAACATGCCCTTGAAATTCAGGCCAGCGACAGCGAAGATTCTATTGGCCTGCCTGCTGGGGTGGAGCCTGAACTAAAGGAGCAGCAAATAGGTAATGAATTGTTAAGTAAGGCCACCACCGATGGCACCAGCAGCGACAGCAGCGACGACGACCAGCAGCAGCAGGAGGAGGAGCAACGACGAGTGGTGAAGGCCACGGTGTCTGCTGTAAAGGACAACGACGATGTCAATGGTAAAAACTACGAAGAAAGACTGGCGGATCTGGTAGGCATCAATCACCATTTGACCTGGGATGTGTCGGGCTCTCAGTCAGGCGATGAAATCGAGTGGATTCCCCAGAGACAAGAATTCCCTGCGGACCAAAACTAACCGCGGAGCAATTCATTCACTCTGCCCTGGATTTTCATTCCCTGGCCACCGGCGGCGGCACATCCAAACCCCAAAACCCAAACCCCCTTTTTTTGTATAGTTCGAAATCAATCTATGAATACCCCAATCAAACCCATATCTCTAGATGCTTGTGGTGCGTCGCACACTCACCGAAATCCTGCTGGAAACCACAAACGAAGAGATTGCGGCCATTGCAGGCGAGACACTGAAAGCGCATCGCGCCAAAGGTACATTATTTGCAATACACTTAAGTTCACCCAAAACCGATCTCTTCCAGCGCTCGCGCGTGTTGTTGTTGTTATGAGTGTGTGTAAGTAGCTTATGTAGAAAGATAAGACGAACATCTTGATGACCCTGTTCGAACACGAACGAACACGAACGAACATGAACGAATATCGGCGAGCGCGCGTTAACACCTCTTTTAATCTCCTATGTCTCTGCTAATAATCTTTGAATCCTCAAACCAAATATGAAATCACTTGCTGAATCTTATAATCGTAATATATAATATATACCTATATATATATGTATGTACTATGTGTAAATCAAAAGCGTCATCAGCCCAAGTGATTCGCAAAAGCGCCTTGTCCTCCATTACCGGCAACTTGGGTAAGTAATCAAAGTCCAGAGCTAGTTCGTAAGATTCTTTTTTTTTTCTGTTTTGTTTTTGTTTAGAGGTAGTCTCGAGCTATGCTTGGACCCCCCTCCTTATCTCTATCTGTCTCTGCATCCCTCGAATTGGTCGAAACAGTGCTTCCTTTGGGCTTAGTTTCTTCTCTAACCCAAAGAGTCCTCTACCCCCCCTTCTTCTGTAATAATAAAATCGATGAGAATCCAACTAAAACTGCGCCCAATCTCCACCCACATCGATGCCTGGTTAGCCACAATTAGCACTTGACTGATTTGAATTATAGGTTTAGCTGCCTATGGCGATTCTTCCAGCGAAAGCGAAGAGGATGAGGACGAGGAGGATGGCGGCGAGCGTCAGGCGGATGCTGGCAAGGATCTTGATAAGAGCGTACACCTAAGCGCGGAAGAGTTGAAGGTGAGTTGCTCATTAGAGTTGTAAAACTATCGACGATTCTATCGATATTATCGATGATGCTGTGCTCCGGGTAACCATCGATTGTTTCTTTCTACAATCGATACATCGCGTTAGCAGCAAATCAGTGAATTCGTATAAAATGTACAAGTTTTGGCAAATAAATATAATATAAAAATAAATATAATCATAAATTTTTATATTCTCAAGATAGGACCGAAACATTTTAAATTAATTTTTAATCATTAATATCAAAAATTATGCCATTTAAATTGGTTTGTTTAAGCAAAGTAAATTGTTTTGAACCCATTTTATTTTGTCGATAGTATCGATATTATCGATGGTTTAGACTATCACTATCGAAAATATCGAGTGAGAGTTAGAGGTGGAGAAACATCGATGCTTGCAGACATCGATGTTTTTCGATGTTTAAATAAAAAACATCGATGGAAAAAAACATCGAAGTTTTTCGATGTTTTCATAAAAACATCGATGAAACATCGATGTTTTCAAGAAAACAGAAAAAAACTGTCCTTAAAAATAAATTACAAGTTTTTTCCCTTACTTTAGTGATGTGACAAAATCATCGATGTTTCCCCACAAAACATCGATGTTCCTAAACATTTCAAAAACAGCGATGCATCGATGTTCTCATCGATGTTTCTCCACCTCTAGTGAGAGTACTATCGATGTTTTTACAGCTCTATTGCTCATCGAAATGCTTACTTTACTATACATCTCCTTCTCCTGCTCCCTTTTAGGCTCGTATACGGCGCAGCAAACGATCCTTTGAGCGAGTCATTGATGACATCGAAGATCGCGTGGCCAAGCAAGAGCATCGCGACGAGCAGACTCTGCAACGGCATCGAAAGCGCGAGCTGGAGCGTTCCGATAATAATGCTGGCGAACAGCGTCGCCCGCTGGCCCATCCCGAATCGCTCGGTGAGACGGCGGCCAGCCACCGCCCAACCCACGAGAAGCTGCAGCAATACAATGGTTGTTGGACTCTCTCCCCATCTCCCACGACAGCTCCCTAACTAATCCTCTAATCTCCTACATAAGCAGGCAAACGTCCTAGTCGCAAGGAGCGCACCACTCGCTTCAGCGACAACAAGGACGGCAAACAGCAGAGCTCCTCCCAGAGCTACGTCCAACAGGTGGTGGCCTCTGTTGCCACTGTTGCTCCGCCGCCGGCCAGTCTGAGCTCAAGTTCGGTTCCGGCGAAATTGAAGCCCGTGCCGAATGTGGCCACAAATCTGCTGCAAATGCCAGAGTCGGTGGCCACCATGCTGAGTGCGGCGGACAAGGCGCTGAACAAGGCCAACAAATCATCGTCGTCGCGCAAGCCCAAGAGCAAGCGGCGACGCCACTCGTCCACATCGTCCTCCACCAGCAGTTCGGACAGCAGCAGCAGTTCCAGCAGCAACAGCGATGACAGCAGCACCACCACCAGCGGCGGCTCCAAGACATCCAGCAGTCGGAGCAAGCGCAGCAGTCGTCATGGACGCCACCGCAGCCAACACCACGGCAGCAGCAGCACTAGTCGCAGCAAATACGATCGTCGCGATCGCCACAGAGAACGGGAGCGGGATCGGGATCGGGACCGCGAACGGGAACGGGATCGTCGCCATGACCGCCATCACTACAGCGGAGGCGGCAGCAGTAGCAGTCACCGTCAGCGGCGGCATCGGGACTCGACCGAGGATGATGGCGGCGGCCACCACAGATCCTCGCGACCGAGCAGCAGCCGTAGCCATGATCACGGCAGCAGTACCAGCGGACGCAAGCGGCACCGCACGAGATCACGCTCCAAATCGCGCAGCACTCACCACTCCAGCTCCAACGCGTACACCTCCTCTTCTTCCGCGTCGCATTCGCGCAAGCGCCACTAAGATAATGTCAACGGCTAATTGTTAAATAATACATATATATTATTCTCTATTTTCTCTTCTGTTTAAGATGCTTTCAGTAAACAGTTTAAACCCCCAGCTTTTAAATAAAAATATTACTTAAAGGAACATGGTTAATGATTATAGAGAGAGGGTGTTTACCGCCGATGCAGTCCGCCCTCAATTTTAAATATTGGGTGTACAAGTAGAAAACCGCCGTTTTTTTTCATAATTTCAGGCTTTATTGCATATAAATAGCTACAAACCAGTTATTCAAAATATTTTCCATCGCTTGCCACAACTTTTTCCCATCTTTCCGGCAGCGTGTGAATTCCGCGTCGGAAAAATTGTACATCTTTGGCCGCGATCCATTCATCAAGCCAATTTTTGACCTCTTCGTATGATCGAAAGTGCTGTTCAGCGAGGCCATGCGTCATCGATCGGAACAAGTGGAAATCAGAAGGAGCGATGTCTGGAAAGTAGGGCGGGTGGGGTAGAACGTCCCATTTCTGCGTTTCCAAGTAAGTTTTTACGACTTTGGCTACATGAGGCTCAATGTCCCTCGGCTTCAGCTCGTACGGCACCCATGTTCCCTCCTTTTGAATCATTCCTAAGCTTTTTAGGCGAAGGGAAATTGATTGCTGAGTCACACCCAAGGAATCCGCGAGTTCTTGTTGTGTCTGACAAGAATCTTCATCCAGCAGAGCCTCCAAATCCGCGTCTTCAAACTTTTTCACGGGACCCGGTCGATCCTTGTCTTCCACGTCATACTCGCCATTTTTAAACTTTGCAAACCATTCTCGACACGTTCTTTCACCAATACATGACTCGCCATACGTTTCTACAATC